>RYYW01000031.1:408538-481762 GCA_013621005.1 Aeschynomene evenia | reverse complement strand
CCTTGGATGTTTGTGCTTCATTTCATTTGGAACCTTTATGCATCATCTTTTATTGCAAGGCTCACCCCTCCTTAATTCAATTTCCAAATGATTCAATCAATTCACAAACAATATTGGCATCACACTGTATTCTCATGCACAGGGACTCACAACAAACTTAGTTATTTAGAATTAGTCCAAAAACTCTTATAATAATTCTCTAGAAATCAATCCTAATCATCTCCTCAATTTGCATAAATAATAATTAACCACACAACCATTCAAGGTGCATAGACATGTATTCACACAGTTTATGAATCAACCAAGACGAATTCAAACACAGTCTCATGCAAATTTATCCATCAATTCCACCACCATGCACTAAATAAACGACAAAGAAATCGAAAGACATGACAATTAAAAACTAAAGAAAATAAATAGAGAGGATAGAAAACTTCCCTGGGTTGGGTTGCCTCCCAACAAGCGCTTCTTTAACGTCACTAGCTTGACGTATGGATGCCAACTTAAGGTGGGTCATATGATTCTTGTTGATCAATCCCTCCTCCAGCATGGTGCTTTAGGTTGTGCTCCTTCATGCTCACATTTTCTCAGATTCAACCTTAGCCTTCTTGACATCTTTGAATGGTGGCGCATAGACTCCATTGTTAGCATTTGTTAACAAGAACTCCTCATCAAACCACTGTTCGATCTTTTCATCATCAAAGGGGGGAGGAAAACCATCCCTCTTAAACTCCTCATTCATCTTGAAGTACTCCACACACATTTGCCATCCTTCAATGATTGCATTCTTCAGTGTTTGAGGTGAGGGTTTCAACTCCAACCCACATTGCTTTCTTCTTAACCTCTGTTGTAGCCACAACTTTTTCCTTCACAATAGCAATCTGTTTCAAAGGTGGTGGATTGTCAAGGGTGTTCACATTAAGCATTGAATTCTTGGATTCTTGAATTGCAATGGGGTTCACTTCTATTTTCAACACATCCTCCTTTTTTACTTGAGTTTTTCATACCCTTGACATGCAAAAAGTTACCTTTTCATCATGCACCTTAATGTCAACTCACCTTTTTGAACATCAATCAATGCTCGCCCAGTAGCTAAGAATGGCCTTCCAAGAATGATTGGGACATCTTCACTTTCATCCATCTCAAGGACAACAAAATCAGCAGGAAGAAAGAATTTGTCCACCTTAATAAGCACATTTTCCACAACCCCATATGGAAACTTGACAGATCTATCAGCAAATTGTAGGGAAATCATGGTGGGCTTCACATTCTTTATCCCTAACTTCTTCATCATAGAGAGAGGCATCAAGTTGATGCTTGCTCCTAGATCACACAATGCCTTTTTAATTTTAACATTACCAATTGCACAAGGAATATGATAGCTACCTGGGTCCTTTAGCTTTGGTGGCATGTTGCTTTGAATGATAGCACTACACTCCTCATTAAATACCACTGTTTCATCTTCTCGGAGTAATCTTTTTCTTGACAACAACTCCTTCATAAACTTGCATAGCTAGGCATTTGTTCCAAAGCTTCAGCTAAAGGAATATTGATTTGGAGTTTTTTGAATACCTCTAAGAATTTGGAGAGATGCTTGTCTTGAGTTTTCTTGAATTCTTTGAGGGTAAGGTAGTCTTGGCTTGTAAGGAGCAACCTCTTTCTGGGTGGCTCACTAGCTTGCTTTGCCACTTGTTCATTTGACTTTTCAGTGAGCTTTTGTTGGAAATTCCCACCTTTGTTGGTGCCTCCACTTGAGATTGCACTTCAATGCTTCTGCCACTTCTTAAATTGATTGCCATGCATTGCTCCTTCGGGTTTGGTTCTGTATCACTAGGAAGTGATCCCAAGGGCCTTTCAGAGAGTTGCTTAGCTATTTTGCCCCACTTGTACCTCTAAATTTCTGATAGAAGCCTCATGATTTTTTAAACTTGCTCTTGTCTCTTGCATGAAGCTTGAAGCTTGTTGCACAAATGTAGAGGTAGATTGAGTGAGCTTTTCCATGGCAATCTCCAATGAAGATGGTTTAGGAGGGCCTTGTGGAGGAATGAATGGAGCTTGCTGTTGAGTTGGGGTATTGAATTGTTTTTGCCCTTGATTCCCCCAACCAAAGTTAGGATGATTCCTCCACCCAGGATTGTAAGTTTTAGAATATTGATCGTTTTGTTGTCTTGGAGGGTTCCCATGTAGTTCACTTGCTCAGGTAAAGTTTCTTTGAAAAGATCACAGTCTTCATTTTATGGGCTCCCCCACAAAGCTCACAAGATGAACTTGGAGATCCTACTACAGCAACTTGCATTTGTCCCATTTGCTTTGTGATTGCAGCTAGTTGTTGAGACATCAACTTATTTTGTGCCAACAGAGTATCCAATGTGTCCAACTCCATCACACCTCTTCTCATAGGCCTCTCATTAGAACTCATGAAATTGCTTTCAGCCATAGTCTCAATTAATTCAATAGCTTCTTCAGGAGTCTTTCTATGAAGAGATCCTCCAGCACTTGCATTGATCATAGCTCTCGAGCTTTGAGAAACTCCATCATAAAAGGTCTGAATTTGTAACCAGTCAGGTATTGCATGGTGTGGACATTTTCGGAGCATCTCCTTGTACCTTTCCCATGCTTCATAGAGTGATTCTCCTTCCTTTTGAGCAAATGAGTTGATGTCATTCCTCAACTTTGCTAGCTTCTGTGGAGGAAAATACTTAGCTAGAAATTTGCTAACTAAGTCATCCCAGGTGCTGATGCTTTCCAGTGGCTGTGATTGCAACCATAGTTTAGCTCTGTCTCTAAGAGAAAAAGGGAAGAGTCTCAATTTGATTGCATCTGAACTCACACCATTGCTTTTGATCGTATCACATAACTGGAGGAAGGTAGCTAAGTGAACGTTAGGATCATCCAGAGCTCCTCCACTGAATTGTTCTTGTTGCACCAATTGAATGAGTGAAGGCTTGAGCTCAAAGTTGTTTGCTTGCACTGGTGGTGGGACAATACTATTTCCACACCCATTAGTTGTAGGTGTGGCATAGTCTCCCAAAGTCCTTCTTGGCCCATCTCCTTCTTCTGCCATTGCTGCTCTTTTCTTCTCTTGTCTCAACTTCCTCAGAGTCCTTTCAATTTCAGGATCAAAGTATAGCCCTGTTTGTTCTATTTTTGCATGCAGAAACAAACACCAAACTGAATAAAAGTGAGGTCTAGCACTTCCCAACGTCACAGTGAAGGGAGTACTAGAGTAAAATTAAAAAAATATCTAATTTAGAAATCACACGATTACTCTAATTGTCAGTTTCAATTAATCCCCGGCAACGGCGCCAAAAACTTGATAGGCTTCGGCAAGTGCACCGAATCGTACAAGTAATAAAGTCCACGGTGAGTGGGTATCGTTCCCACGAGGATTAAAGAACTGAGCAAAAATTTCGTGATGTGAGTTTCTAATTAGACGAATCGAATTACGAGTGATGAATGGATTGAAATCATAAATTCAAAAGAGTATTAAAAGTAAAAGACAGTAAACTATTTATGAAAAATCAAAGGATGCGAGGTTAGGGAATCAGGTTCACGTATCTTCTGAAATAATTAAAACAATTGCTCGCCTTCAAATTCTAAAACTTTAATTCAATGAACGAATCTTAAATTGTCAATTCCAATTCCTTGGTAATTTAACACTTTTTCTACAAACAATCAGTCAATCCCTTGATCAAATCGTTTCACAGAAAAGAAAATATGTTTGATTCAAAGTTCATAAAAAATCTTGACTCTATTCCTAGATATCAATCTTTCCGGCAATTTCCCTTGAGCTAATTCACACACTTATTTTCCCAAATAAATGTATGAATCCTAGATAAGTTGAAAAGCGATTTCCCAATCTTCAGAACAACACAATACAAATAAGGTAGTTACCTGAATCGAAGAAGTAGAATTCAAAGGTTTGCAATCATCGGATTAAGTCATAGTGATATGATTCCCCTATCCCTAACAAGGAATTAGTTGCTCATAATCAAAGTAAACAAAACAAAGAAATTGATAGAAAGCAGGTTAAAGAACGAATAACTCATTGTATTGAAAAACAGAGTAAAAACAGAGTACTGGAAAAAAAAAGCTGCTGCTGAAAAAATAAAAATTCAAGATGATCGACCAGATAATCGATAACCTAATTTCCCCCTATTCTAGTCCTATATATAATCAGATAGACCTCCAAATTAAATTGAATACAGAGGGATTTTGTTTAAAAATAACTAAGAGTGTAATATCTAAACAGATTTAATCCTGAATTATACATGCTCTGTTTCCATTTTTATCCGGACGCACGGCGTAGATTGGACGCGAGGCACTGCATGGGTGGCTTCTTCAGGGCGCAACGCGTGCGAGGGGCGCAAGGCGCCAGGCCGGGAAGGCAAATCGGCGCAACGCGTGCGAGATGTGCAAGGCGCCAGGTCGGGAAGGCAAATCGGGCGCAACGCGTGCGAGATGCGCAAGGCGCCAGGCCGGGAAGGCAAATCGGGCGCAACGCGTTAGCAGGGCGCAAGGCGCCAGGCTTGAGCGCCTGAAGTTGTTCAATACTGTTTGTAGGGCGCGAGGCGCCATCCTGGGCGCTAGGCGCTTCATTTTGGCTGCCTGGAGGGCGCTGGGCGCCAGGTAGGGCGATGGGCGCCTGGTGGAGGGCCTGGCGGGGCGCTGGGGCGCCTGGTGGGGCGCTAGCGGGGCGCTGGGCGCTGGTGGGGCGCCGGGATGGCTGGCAGCACTTCAGCCTTAACTTGCAGGCCACTTTCGAGGCTCCAGACGCAAGAATTGGATTTCGGCATCTTCATCAAAGTTGTAGATCTTTTCGTTATCTTTCCAATGACACCAAAATCAACCTCATCCAACATCTATAGCTCCAAGTATGTTTAAAACACCATGAGAGGGTTATACACCTTTCTGCTTCTACATTGCTGCAGCTTTAGATTTTGCAATGATTTTCCATGTTCCTTCAAAACTCCCAAATGCAACTCCAATTCTTCTACAAAATAGAACCAAAACTACCAAAGAACACATAACCGTACCAAGAATTTAAATTAAACTCTAAACTAATTAAATTACTCTAAAATTGAACAAAATACTAATAAAACTAAGATAAAGTATTAGAAACTTATACTAAAATTATACTAAAAATGCCAAGGCATCACCTTTCACTATTTGCATTAATTGTTTTGATTCATAAGAAATTGTGCATTTGAATTGTATATTTTGATTTCTGATTGAATATCTCAAGAACAAACTTGAAACAACAATCTGAAAGTTAAAGAAACTAAAGCTAAAGGAATCTTTTTGTAATAAACTTTCTGATATATGATATTTGCTATTTGGGTAATTGAAATCTGAAATAAACATTTTAAAGAACATATTACAGGAAGAGAAATTAGTGTTTTGAAATCTGTAACTAGTTTTCTCAAGAACACATTCTTAAGAAACTGTTTCTTGTTCTCTGCATAATTGTTGATTAGATTTCTGATTGTAATTGAAAGATATATCATATTGTATGTTGATTGTGTGATTTGTTTGTTAAATAATTGTTTAGAAACATATTGATTCTGAAACTAAATCTGATACGATTTCTGAAGGACGTTCAGAAAGCTAGATCAGAAAGTTGATTCAGAAAGTGGTATATTTCTGAAAGAGTTATTTCTGATATTGATCTTTTGATTGTTTAGAAAGCTTGATATCTTAAGAGTTGTGATATTTGTGATTAATAATCCGCTGTGCAAAATAAATCATTGTTGGTGACATATTGATTTCTGTGTATGTCATATAATTGATTGAAAATTCTGATATCACAAATAACATTGTTGATTCTTATTGTTTTGACTAATTCTTAACAAGTATCAAAGACTTGATCAATCTTTGAGAATTGCAGAAGTATTAGAATAACAAGAAAGATTTGCAAGAAAAGTGTACACAACCAATTCACCCCCCTCTTGGGTTGTGTGAAGCATAGCTTGGAGGTGTTTCTCAAGAGATACCTCACACCATCATGTGATACCCCATATCATAGTGTCCCTTAGGAAGGACTCTTCTTAGGACGCGTCAGAAACGCGTCATCATGTTGTTGTCGGAGGGGGCTCGCTAGCGAGCAGTCTCCTGTCGCTAGGGAGCAGCTGGTCACTAGCGACCATATGTTAGTCTCTAGCGACCGGACCGAAGTCCCACATTGGTCACAACTTGTTCAGTCTTTCCTTCCTCAAATCACCCTATATAAATGAGATGATATGTTTGCTTTTCCCTCACACCTCACACTCTCGCCTTTTTCAAAGCAGTGCTTTAGTCATCCTTCATTGTTGAGGATAATGTGAGTTTGACGTCTTGGGGATGTCTGATAGGATGCAAAATTCCGTGCATTCTTTATCCATATATGTGCATCTTGCATCCTTTATTGCATTAATAATAGTTGTTGCTTTGTTTTTGCATATTTTCACTTTCTTGGTTGGTATGGCAATTTTACATCTTTTTGAGGCTTGTTAGTGGCACCTTGGTCTTTCTATCTTTTGATGCACTCTTGGATAGTGTTTTGTGATTTCAGGAGTCTAGGTGGGAGCTACTTCGAGTCTTGGGAGCATTGGGAGTGTTGGAGTGTAACACCCCGCCTTTTATTAAGTCCTAATTAAGTATGATTAGGGTAATTGACCTTGGTTAGGATTTAATTCAGTTTGGGTGGATAAGTTTCTTCTAGTCAAACCCTTATGTGTGATGTGATCTAAGTGTGTATATATGTGTTCATTCTATGCTATGTGAATTACGTGTGTTTATTATGTGTCATGATAATTATGTGTTATATGTTATTTAGATATTTTATTTTATGTGCATATATATATGTATTTTAATATATGATTAAATATTAGGAAGTTACATGAGCATTATAGAATTATTTGGGATGTTTTAGAGTGTTTTAGCAAATTTTAAGTAATGCTGGGCCCCATGAAGACTCTTGACCTAGCCACTCAATATATAAACCTTAGTAACCCTCTCCACTGCAGAAAAACACTCTCCTCCTTCCTTGAGCCGCCATAGCCTTTTTCTCTCAAGAGCTCCCTAAGCCATTGATACTTCAAACCACGAAACACCCATCAAACCTCACCCAAACTAGAAAATAAATTCATATTCTTAATCCTCTCATCAAGCCGAAGCTTTCTACCGATTATGTTTCTCCGTTAAGAGTCTCTGGCGTCACCGGACTGTTCGTGGGGCTAGAGAAAGAGTTCTCCAACGAGAGCAACGTCGGGAAAAAGAGGTTTCTCTTTGCATTCTAGCGTTTTGTCTTTAAGAGGTAGGGGTTAGGCATTCTATTTTCATGCATATTGATGATGACTTTATGAGATTAATGTGATGGTCGTTTTTCCCATTAGGGATTTTTGTGCCTTATTATTATTATTATTATTATTATTATGTAGTTCTATGTAGATGTAACATATATATATATATATATATATATATTAAACTAATGGATTAAGTTATTAGAACGAGTGAAGTACCAAATTAACCCCCGAAAGATTTTGTCGCTGACAAAATCACCCTCAAAACATTTTAACGACAAAATAGCCCCCCAATGATGTTTAACGTTTGACAAAAGACACCCACCGTGAACTTTCTTTAACGGACGTTAACTACAGTGATGAGGTGGAATACACAGTGTCACCTTGGATATTTCTATACAATCCAAATCTCTAATTAGTGTCTCTTTCCTCAAATTTATGAATTGAAACCCTAAATCATCTTCTAATCTCTCCCTCATTCTCCCTAAAAAAGACACTAATTAGGGTTTCAATTCATAAATTTGGGGGAAAGAGACACTAATTATGGATTTTGATTGTATAGAAATATCCACAGTGGCACTGTGTGTTCCATCTCATCACTGTAGTTAACGTCCGTTGAAGAAAGTTCATGGTAGGTGTCTTTTGTCAAACGTTAAACATCATTGGGGGGTTATTTTGTCGTTAAAATGTTTTGGGGGTGATTTTGTCAACGACAAAATCTTTCGGGGGTTAATTTGGTACTTCACTCTATTAGAATTGAACATATGGGTTACGTTAATACACTGTACGCGTGAGTAAAACAGAAGCAAACACATGTACTAGTAGTAACAGGAATGACTTATAATAATGATAATGTTAACAATAAAAGTTAAAATGATAATAACAATAATAATATTAATTTTGATAACAGTCGAAGAAATAATAATAAAAGTAATAAGATAGTTATAAAAGTAGGCAACAATATGTAGAATAATATGTAGAAGTGGTAACAAAACTTATATATAATAATAAAAGTAATAAAAGTGAGAATTAAATTATTAGTAGAATATTAAATATGATAAGTAAATAAAATAAAATGACATAAAACCATATAGAAGCCTAAGAATGATATTTATATGTAGTCTCATATATCATGTTTATTTGATATGGAGTTGTATTTATTTATTCTCCATGATGTCAGAGTAAGTAAGTGTATGTGCTATGTTTAATTCATGATGTTAAAGAGTATAAATTGACATGTTTTGACCCTTTTATGCTCCCTAATGCATTATACGTCTTGTGTATTTGAATATATAATTATTTATGGAATATGTATATGTTGTACTGAGTATATGTGTTGTTTTTATGATGAGTTAAATTGTTTATATGATTATATGATCTGTATGATGATTAATGATGAGTTATATGTAATGAATGACTATATGGGTATATGTTATAATAAGTGATTAATGTGCAAAGTGAAAAGAAAGTTAAAACACACAGAGTAGCCTATCCGTTCGTGATGAACATTACAGGGGGCTGGCAACCTCGGTTGTAACGACTCATTAGCGGAAGGTGAATTTCCCCCTCTACCCATATATATAGGATGAGCTCATACCTAGGGTCGGCGATGCGGAGGTTAAAGGAGGGTGGGCAGTCCAAAACAACGTAAATGATCTACAAGCACCAAAAGGGCGTGCTCTAAGCAAGATAGATCCACAGGCATACTAAGTATGCTTAAAAGACTCAGGATAAATAAGCAAGAGATATAATTTATTATTACAAATAAAGAATGTTACTTTATGTTATATATATTTTAATATTTGATAGTTGAGCATATAGTACACTACGCCTGAGTTATTATTTATGTTATGTATGTCTTTAATTTAAAAGGAACAAGATGCACTCTTAGGTAGTCGTTCCGGGACAAGATTGTTTTGAAACTAATGACTGAAATGAATTCATTCATGCTCACTTATTTGATTAATAAACCCGGAGCGACTCCCCTACTGAGTTACTTTCAAGTACTCACCCCACGTTATTTCAAACATTTTAGACGATGGAGCGAGCTTGGAGCCCGCGCAACCTTAGTTTAAGCTTCCGCATTATTTATTAGACATTATTATTTGAGTTGTTTCTTTTATGAATTATGTTATGGATTTATTATTATTCTCTAGTTTATGTTTCTGAGACCGGACCTTTGTTAGCCGGCAAGTACTATTTTATTTATGGATTGTATTTGTGGAGTCTTGTGAGTCTCTGTTTTAGGCTCATGAGATAACACTATTATTATTGCTTTGATGTATGTTTTGGGAGATTACATGGTTTATTTATTTATATTGAAGTATTATTCAGACTATATTATGTTACGAGTATTATCGCTTATTTATTACGCAAGACCCTTATTTTTATATTCCGCACATATGTTTTCGAAAGTTCTCCCACATATTTTCCGCGTATATTTTTTTTAAGTATAAAGATAATATATGATAACAGGTAGTAACCCTTATGAAATAGCCTAAAATGACTTAAGCATTAAGGGCTATCTAGTGGGTTTAGGATGTGTAAGTTTCTTGCAAGGTGTTTGATAAAATGTGTAAGTTTCTTGCAAGAGTCATGTGTAAGTTTCTTGCAAGGTGTTTGATAAAATGTGTAAGTTTCTTGCAAGAGTCATGTGTAAGTTTCTTGCAAGGTGTTTGATAAAATGCTTAAGTGGGTTTAGGATGGGGAAAATATGGTTTTATGCGTGTCCCAACACCAAGACTCTTTTGAATTTTTATTTCCTTTTAATTTCATAGCTTTATTTACTTCTTGCACAATCCCAACACTACATATACTATACATACTAGATCAATGATATAAGTCTCCTTGAGAGACGACTTGGGTTGACTAGCTATACTACTATAGTTAATCAATTCAATCATTTTTGGAAAACTTGTTCTTAAATTCTAATTTGATTGTAGTTAAAAGAAATAACGACGCTTTTAGCCACATCAATTTTTGGCGTCGTTGCCGAGGAGGTTTAAGATTTGATCTTTTGTGCATAGTTATTACTAGTTATATTCAAAAAACACAAAAACACAAAAACAAAATAAAAATTCTGCATTTTCTGTTTAGTGCAGAATTTTTCTGCATTATTTTGTTTTTCATGTCTCTTACACCTTCTATGCTATCTATGGATGACTCGGTTGCACCCTGATCCACCGCTAGAACGTTTTGACCCGAAAATGGAAGAACCTTAAGGAACTAAAGGCGTTCTAGATGGTTGGTGGTTTTGAGGACATAGGAGTGTTAGTTGTAAATATGTTCTAACTCCTTTTTCTTATTTTTTCTCTTTTGTTATTTTTTTTCTTTGATATTTTTCTTATTTTGAAACTAACATGAATACTAATGCTTATTTTGGTGCCCAAGATTCTTGTCCTTATGGCTATGTAGGGGATGAGAATATGACATTTGGTGAGGCCCTTCAACAAGAGGTGGACCGGAAAATGGCGGAGATAATGGACATTCTTCATGAGTTAGCCACGGTACCTTATTTGGAGTTGGATGCTTCTCATATAATGAATACGACAATGGGGTTTCCATGTGAGGTATACTACTTGTCTCTTGAGGATAGTGTCAAGTTGGATGAGCTTTTGGATACATGTAGGAGGATATATGATGAGTTCTTTTCACCACCACCACCATACTCACAAACCTACACCTCACCACCATATCCACCATCATACACTCAACCATCACCACACCCAAACCCTTACCCACACCCTTCATACAATGATGCTTATCAACAACCATATTATGAGCCACCACCACCCTCTTACCTTGAACCATCTCCATACCCTTATCATGAGCCCACCCTATACCCATACCCAACCGAAGACCAAACCCAACCACCCATAGACCCATCTTCCTCATCTCAACCTGTTGCATTTTCTTCTCATTGTAATGTCGCAGATGACTCAACAATGCAACAAATCCTAGAGCTTCTTATGGTGCGAAAGTAACAAAATGAAGAACTCTTGCGCCAACAAGATGAAACGCAAAGGATGCTTATGCAATTGGAGAATGCGCAAGTCACATCCTCTAGCAACCAAGAGGCATCACTACCCCCATCTCCATTACCATTATTCAATCCACAACCTTTCCCCGCACCACAGTTGTCACATGCACCGCTATCACCACTCTCACCACTATCATATGAGGACGATTATGCTCTGGAGCAATTGGATTGGACAACTTTGAAGTCCATGGCGGAAGAGCTAGCCGGGGGAGTTGAGGAGCCTCCACCCCCACCTCCAGCACCCTCTATTCCCTTGGAGGATCCTCATTTTCAAGAGCCTTCACCCATTGAGACATTTTATGTTTTGGAGCCTCGTGACCCTTTGAATGGAGACTTGGGAGTGGATGCCGAGGAGAACTCCGATGATGATGAGATAGTGTACGAGGACACACCACCGTTACCATGTGAGAAAAAAGGAAGTGGAATTGTGGAGAGCTCTCCTCTTTGTGTCGAGGCTACTGCAGGAGCTTCTTCATTGGAGGATTTCACCATGGGGCCATGTGAAGCGGTTTGTGTTGCGGTTGTGTCTTCCAAACCCTTGCTCGAGTTCATTCCCCTTGATTCGTGGTCATTCTCCCTCTCGCGCCACGAGTATGCCTTCTTAGAGACGGATGCACAACTCCTAGCCCTTTGCGAGGAGTCAACACCTTCTCAAACTGAGTCATCTTGGGAACCAAATTCTTTTGGTATTGTCCATGTGAAGTCTTCTTGTGAGGTTCACCATCCCTCCTCACTTGAAGTTGGTTGCTCTTGGGATGCTTGGTCAAAGGGGAGTTCTCACTCCCTAAGGAACAAATTAAGAGCCAAGATGCATGGGTCCGGAAACAAGAAGAGGATCGTGCTCCGTGGTTTCGTTTGCTTATTATGGGACCCCGACGGAGGCGTTGAGAGCACTTCGTGGTGGAAGCTCCTGGACCAATTCAAGCATAAGCCGCCTTGAGGGAGTTTCTATCACTCTTGTACTTTATGTTTTGCATTTAAATTCAATAAAGCATGTTTAGATAAATTTTCACATGTTGGTAGATAGTTTAGGTTGTTTTTTTGTTTGAATTAGTGACTTGTTCGGTGAGTATTCTTGTTCTAATCTTGTTGTTTGCATTTCCATCTATTAGGAGTTATATTTAGGAAGTTTAGGTTCACTTTGTGTGTTCCTTGTCTTTCTTTGTTGCTTTGTAAATGTTGTGCTTGAGATATTCATCATTTTTAGGTGGTTAGAATTCCAACACTGTTGCATTTCATCTAGTTTTTAATTCTTGTTTGGTGATTGATCTTAATTTGTATAGATGATTTGCATTTGGGCATTCACCTTGTGAGCTTTTTGAGCCTTACATTGGGTGGCCGCATTACATGTCATTCCATTCTTGATGTGTGTATCTCTTGTGGAATTTGTCGTTCTAGGGTTTGCCTTGTCTCTTAATTGAGGCTACATTTCATATGCATTCTTGAGTGTGATAGAGGCACCTTTCTTCTTTAGCCCACGGCCATAATGTCCACCCTCTACATTACCATTGCAAGCCCCTTTGAGTCTTATATCCCATTGATAACGTGGTTTTTATCAATATTTTATGTCCTTAATTTGGATGATTGTATGCAATTCTTTGCTCTATTTTGGCCTTTTATTGTATTTAATACAACTTGGAATTAATCTGAGCTTAATAGAAATAAAGGCTAGAATAAAAAGTTTTATGATGTTTTTACAATTCAAGGATGACCTTTGCACTTGATCTTGGATATTTCGTATTTTTAGTACAGGTCACAGGTATTATTGGAGCTGTAGACATCAGGAACTGAGCAAGAAGCGGAGCAGTGAATTTCAGGACCAGCATCGAGCGTTCGTGTGCCCATAGCGCGCTCCAGCGCGCGAGGCTCACTTAAACTCGTCACGTGCACAAAGCTGGCGCTCTAGCGAGCTATACGCGCCCCAGCGCCGCGCCGCAACTCCGTCACAGCAAAAACCCTATCTGCACGAATTGGGGGCCCAAATTGATTAGGGTTTGGAGACTGCTCATCTTATTTAAAGGAAGCTAATGCATCAGAAAGAACATCTTTTACATATATCTCAACACCACCACTTTTACATCTTTTCTTTTCCTAGTTAGAGTTATTTTTCTCTCCATTAGGATTTCTGTTTTTCCTAGTTTAGCTCTAGCTCCTTCATTTACATTTCCAACGTTATTCGTCCAAGCTCTTTTTGGGTTTTGTAAGTTACTCTTTTATCATTAATTCAGTTATTCGTTTTTCATCCTTCCAATTTGCATTTAAATTCTGACCTTGCTCTTTATTGTTAATTGCTTTCTTTATTCCAATTTATTGCTTGCCTTTTTAATTCTTGCCATGTGTAACTAAGTTTCTTGGTGGTTTATGAGGGTGTGAACATCATTGGGGTAAATTGAGGCTTTGTTCTTAATCTTGCATAAGTTTTCATTATCAACCCTTGGCATATAATTTGAGATCTTAAATTGTGTGTTTAATCCTTTGTTTTGGCTTACTCGATTGAGTTAGGCTAATTCATTGGCATATGTTTATGTGTTAGTTGATTAATTGATGCATGGCATATTAGGATTTGGTAATGAGTAATTAATTGGCTGATTAGTCTCTTTAATTAGATTAATGTGATTGGCTTTAATAATTGTTGAAAGTGGAACTAAAGGTGAGATTTCACTAATTAATCCCATTCTAGGCAATTAATCATTAGAATCACAACAAAGGAGTTAGATCTAACTCCGGCGTAATTAATCAACTCATGCATTCTTTTGTAGCCAATGATAACACCCTAATGAATGTTCCACCCCCATAAACCGCTGTTTTTATTATTTTCATTTTATTCCAACTTAATTCTCTTGCACACAAAAACCCCCCAATTGTGACAGACCGTCATACAACTAGTCTTGTGCATTACTCTCTTAGCCATTCCTTGTGAGAGACGACCCTGGTTTCCACTAAACTATATTAGGGGAACTTGGTTTTAAAAATAATTAAATTTATGGCTGACACGACAACAACCATCACCCATTCTTTGATCTTAGCTCATCTTTAGCCTAAAAAGTGAGAAACCATTTTACACCTTACCTTGGGAAAGCGGAGTAGCATTGGTTTTATCATTTCATATGCCTGAGTCTAAGTGTAGGGGTTTGCCGTGGTCGACAAACTTTTAAGTATGGGGGAGGGACATCTTGATGTGTTGATGCAAAAAATGGTCTGAATTGTATGTAATTAATATGTAATTAAAAAAAAATAAGCAAAGGAAGAAAAGCACACAAAAGCAAAGTAAATTCAAGGTGAAATACCTCATAGGTAAATGTTTAAAGGTTCAAAACGAAAAAAAAAGAGTAAAACTCTTGTGCTTATGCTTTTGTGTGCTTAGAATTCCCCCTTGTATTTGATTGTGACTCACATAACCAATGCTAGTCTAATTTTCTTGGGTCCTTTAACTCACTTATCCATACATTCCACACCTTAACCTTGGCCTCATTACAACCAAAACAAAGACCTCTTGACTCTTGGGTGCATTGAATGTTAGTGGTGGTGATCTAGAGGTTTGGCAAACCTACGTCGAATGCTTGGTCTAACAAGAGAATTGAGAGGAAGACCAAGCTACTATATAAGTGAGTTGAGAGCATACACACTCCCCTAAGGTTCTTCCATTTCATCTATGCATTTTACGGGATTTTTGCTTGGCTTGTGATGTTGTGCCTCTTGATGTTGAAATGCTTGGTTGTTGGAATTTCTTGCTTCTTTACTTGCTCTCTTGGTCTTAAGCCAGAGCATAGTTGAGCATTCATTGAAAGTCAAGTAGCACATTGTTTCTTTTGTTTTGATTTCTTAGCTTTAGGATTTCTTGCATGTGGACATGCAAGTGGTTAAGTGTGGGGGTATTTGATAGGATGCGAAATTCTATGCATTCTTTATCCATATATGTGCATCTTGCATCCTTTATTGCATTAATAATAGTTGTTTGCTTTGTTTTTGCTAGGGGTGGCAAACGGGACGGGACAAAACGGGATATCCCGTTGCGAGATGTAGTAAAAACTGGACGGGACGGGATGTCCTGTTTTTGTAAAAGGGATGAAAATCTCATCCCGTCCCGTTTTACAAGGGGATGGCGGGATGACGGGACATCCCGCTTAAAATTAAATTTTTAAATAATCACTAGTTGTTTGATTTGTGAATAGTGTACATAACCGTTTTCTTTTGTTTTTCTTCGTTTCTTTCAAAAATAAAAACAACAAAAAGATTTTCTTTTTATTTTGCACTTTATTTTCGTTTTTTATTTATTGTTACTCTTCCCAGACTCGCTGTTCCACGAACAGCTGAGTCTGCTGCTGATACTCGCGCTCCAGCGCGTATACAGCGCCCCAGCGCGCGAATGCGACTGCAAAGTTGCAGCCGCACATGACTCGATCCCAACCGGATCCCCAGCTTTCCGTTTTTTATCCTGAAATCGAACACACTTTGAGAAAAATAAGGCAAGCTAGGAGAGGGTTTATTGAGTCTCAAGGGCAACCGGAAGATCCACCGTTTGAAACGCTACTTTTCTCTGGTCTTGAACTTTCTGATTTGTCTGTTAGTGTTTCAGGTCCAAGTTCGATTATGGCAGACTATCAGCCCACCCTGAAGGAACTTGCAGCTCCGGACTTCAGCCAACAACCTTTGGGAATTACCTACCCAAGGTTGGACACTGAGTTCGAGCTCAAGGGAGCTATTCTGCACTTGCTCCCTAAATTCCACGGTTTGGCCGGAGAGGATCCACACCAGCACCTCAAAGAATTCCATGTGGTGTGTGAAACTCTCAAGCCAAGAGGAGTCAACGAGGAACATGTGAAGCTTCGGGCTTTTCCGTTCTCTCTGGACGGTCAGGCGAAGCAATGGTTCCTGAACCTGCCAAATGGAGCTGTCAACACCTGGATTGGCATGAAGAAGATCTTTTTGGAGAAATTCTTCCCAGCCTCAAGGGCAGCTGCCATAAGGAAGGACATTAGTGGAATCCTCCAACTACAAGGTGAGTCTCTCCATTAATACTGGGAGAGATTCAAGAAATTGGTGGCAAGTTGTCCAACACATCAGATCTCCGAACAATTGTTGATCCAGTACTATTATGAGGGTCTGACGGGTATGGATCGATGTATGATTGACGCCGCCAGTGGTGGGGCCCTGATGGATAAGACTCCGGCAGAAGCAAGACTCCTGTTCGAAAATATGGTTGTCAACTCACAGTAGTTTGGCACAAGAGCAACAGCTGTGACCAAAGGGGTGAATGAGGTAACTCAACAGGAGAGTGGTGGCCTACACCAAAAGCTGGATGAGATTGCTACCTTCATGAAGAAATTGGCCATCAATCAAGCCAAACCAGGAACCTCTGGCCAAGCAATGGTGTGTGGGATATGCTCTTTGGAGACCCATCCAACTGACCAATGCCCACATCTACAAGAAGAGGCAACAGTGGTGGCAGCTGCAAATACTTTTCCGGGAAAGCCTCAGTTTCAGCCACAGAATCAACCTACGGGGAACACCTACAACCCAAGTTGGAGGAACCACCCGAACCTGAGGTAGAATAACAATCCACAGCCACAACAAGTGCAGCAACCTCAGCAGGTTCGGTACTTACCTCCTCATCAAAGGCAACCCCAGGCTCCATACCAGGCTCCAATGGCCTTGCCTCCACCACCGCAACAATTGGCTCTGCCTGCACCTCCAAATCCTAACGAGCCAACCATCGGTGATGTGATGAAGCTACTCATGGAGAAACAAAGGATGATGCTGAACTTGCAGAATGAGGTCAATCAAATGAAGGGAAATCCAGCCACACAAGCCTGTGAACAAGCTGGCACCTCACAGATCCCATCTCAAACAGTTCCCAATCCCAAGGGGAATGTGAGTGCCATCCACATCATGACCGGAGCAGCTGGTGCTGACCATTCTGGACCAAAGTAGCCTTGAAACGGTTGACCGTCCAACTTAGGGACGTTAAAGCAAAGTGCTTCGTGGGAGACAACCCACCGGTTTTCCTTATTTTTCAGTATTTTTAAATTCCGTATTTTAATTTCCGTATTTCAATTTCAGTATTTCAATTTTCGTATCTTATTTTCCGTATTTTATTTTTATTTTTATTGGCATCTTTAAATTTTTGCATGCATTTAAATTAATTAGGATAGTTCATGCATTTTAGGAATTATAGCAGTAAAATTCTGATTCTGCATCAGGTTGTCGCGCCCGGGCGCCATATACGCGCCCCAGCGCGCGCGTCTCGCTTAAATGAAACACGGCGTTTGGGCTTCGCGCTCCAGCGCGCTCTAGCGCGCATGGGTTTCTTCAAAAACCCTAAATTCCCAAATTGCAGACCATTCAGTCTCCTTCTCTCTTTCGCAGCTCTAGCGGCGCCGAGAATCCCTCTCCCTCTTCCACCATTCTTCTCACTTGTTCTCTCAAAAATCCTCCATACATTTGTTCATCTTGTCATTGCATTGAATCCTATCAAGGTACATAGGTCTAAAACTTAATCTTTTCATTGTTCTTGGTAGAAATCGGAATTTGTTTGATTAGGAGATGGAAAATGTGATTTTTGATTGTTTGGTGTAGATTTAATCGGTTAGTATTGCATGATTAATGATTTAATCGGTTAGAATGGTGGAAAATTTCGCATTGGAATGGTGTTTCGCTGATTTACGCTGTTCTGCAATGTCGCCGAAACCCTTGTGCGCCCCGGCGCGCTATATGCGCTCGAGCGCGAGGTACTTTCGTTCCATTGCAGATCGTGCGCTCCAGCGCGCCCTCCGCGCTCCAGCGCCGGTCTGCTGCAGAATTTTGGCCGAATATGTGATTAATTGTTTGTTGGAATTGGGCATGTTTAACTGCTAAATTATATTTTGATTTGCATTTGCATTAGTTATGGCATGACTAGAATTGACATTAGCCAAAATTTGGACTGTATACTGGAACTTAATTGTCTTGATCTTTATCTTTCAGGCATGGCACCACGAACCCGAGGCGGTAAGGGGAAGAGAGTACGCACCACCGAGGAGGATGATCGCTCCTATGATCAGCCTCACGACCCCGCACGGTTCCTCGACGTCACTGCCGAGACGGCTTTCCATGCCACGATTCAAAAGAGGAAACCCCTCTTTGAGTTGGGGTATCAGTTCCACGACGAGGGTCAAGGACGGCTCGATATGGTCGTGGCGGAGATTGAGCGGCGGGGGTGGGCCCACTACCTTCTCAGTGCCCCCGTCAGGGCGAACATCACGTGGGTGCGGGAGTTATTTGCTAACTTCCACGACCGCACCGCCACTAAGGTGTTCCTCAGGGGCAAGTTCATTCCGGTAGACGTGGCGAGCATAGCCACGCACATTCAGATTGCCCCGGAGCCCGATTATGCACTCGGAGAGTCGGATGCCATCCAGACCATGGCTGATACGAGTTTGGATGCGATCAAGAACCGCCTCTGCCTACCGGGTTGCAGCTGGACGCTGGGAGCCAATATGCTCCCCCGCACGCTGAAGAACTACACGCTCAACCTGGAGGCCAGAGCATGGTCCCGCATCTACTACAGCCACATCTACCCAGTCTCCCACATCTCCGAACTCACCACAGAGCAGGTCCTCCACCTCTACTGCATTATGGAGGGCCACTGGGTAGACTTGCCCACTCGTCTGCAGCGCACCATGCATCAGGCTCACCACATTGAGACCTACAGGTGCCTTCCCTTTCCCTCTTTGATCACCTCTTTGGCTATGCAGTGTGGTGTGCCAGAGTACGCCGACGATGAGTGGCAAGGGCCACATTCCACCATCTCTGCCGCCCGTCTTGCTACCAAGGACGCAGCAGCTCAGAACAAGACCCAGCCAGCAGGGAATCCCCTAGATTCCATTTCTGCACAGTTGACCCAGATGGAGGTCAACATGAGGGAGTACTTCGATCAGAAGTTCGCTGCTGCTGAGAGCTATCATGATCAGCGATACCTGGTCATGCAGACTCACTATGACCAGAGGATCGCTGAGATGCAGAGCGGTTTCCGATCCTACATCGACCAGCGCTTTTCCGCCGGTTATGGAGCTCCGGGACAGTCCCAGGCTCCTATTGATGTCGATGAGGATGAGGACGAAGATGATGATGAGGATGATGAGGCTGAGGAAGAGGACGGTGATGAGGATGATGACGGTTCAGAGGACGATTGAGTCCTCCATAGGTCCTTTCTATACCCTTTTCTCTGTTCTTTAATTTGTTGACACTGGGGACAGTGTCTCATTCATGTGTGGGGAGGGTGTAGATAAAATTGGGTTTTGTAAATAATGGCATGCCTAACTCTTTTTCTTTATTTTATTTTTATGTGTTTTTAGGTAGATGATTGGGTAGTTTTCTTTATAGCACCTTTTGGTCTGAAATTGCTTTACCCTTTGATTTTAACTCAGGAATTTTGGCATGTTAATCTAATATGAGTTTGAATTGTTTATGTTATCTCTGTTTTGTTGGTTGGATTACCTGTGAGATTTGAGCCTTAAATGTGATCACATATATCAACTAATCACTTTCTTTCTGTGAGCACACACACACTTGTATTTGTTATTCCCGAATTTGCTTGATTCTTGTTTTGCATTTTATACATGTTGCATGTGATTGAGGCATAAATTTGTTTTTACATTTAAAAGCCACTTAGCCAAATAGCCAACCCATACACAATTCCCATTGTTTGTAGCCAATTTGAGCCTTTATCCCTTTTTGTTACTAAGCTCATTACAAGCCAAAGACAGAAAAACAATGAAAAATCCCTTCTGAGAAACTAGGAGGACATGGTTTGATTATTGAGCAAAGGTCTTAAGTGTGGGGAAATTGGGTTAAATTGAGCACTGCTATAAATTGCAAAATATTGGGATATAACTGTAAGGGTAACTTTTGTACATAAGTGGTCCTTTGTTATTTTCTTTTCCACCTCATTTTAATTACCAAAAGAATTGAGATGAGGTAACAAAAAAAGAATCGAAAAATACAGAAAAATAAAAAAAAATGTTAATTCAGCAAATAAAGGTTGTTGGGTTCCTGGGAATTAATGTGAAATTATTTGGGAACCTTGGAAATGTTAAATTTAAGAATTTATGGGATATTGATCTTGGGTATTTCTATTCTCTCCATCTCTTCTCTTTCCATTTTTTCTGTAGTGATAGAAGTCATCTAGGATTGATCAAACCATGAAGTCTTAGTTTTTTGGAATTAAGTCAACTTCCCATATATACCACACCTGTCCCAAGCCCCGTTACAACCATGAAAATACCTCTTGATGCACCATGTTTGTAACATTGCAATGTTAGGAGTATAGCAAATTTATGGAATGTGAATACTTGTGTGAATTATTCAATTGAGTGCTTAGCCAAAACACTGAGTGATTGAGAGAAAAACACACTGGTGAGGGCCAATCAACCAACTTTGCATAACATGAATTGATTCTCCTAACTCATGAACTTTTCTTAATGCCAACTGATAACATGTTCAGGGTATTGTATAAATCTGACCAAGGTGTGTTGTTTTTAATAACTTTCCATCATCTGTAGATTTTATTTTTCTTTTAGGACTTAGGTGTTAGATGTGTTATCCAATGCTTTGTTTTGAGAGATGCTTGGAATCATTGTTTTTGCATGAGGACATGCAATTGTTCAAGTGTGGGGATATTTGATAACGTGGTTTTTACCAATATTTTATGCCCTTAATTTGGATGATTGTATGCAATTCTTTGCTCTATTTTGGCCTTTTATTGTATTTAATACAACTTGGAATTAATTTGAGCTTAATAGAAATAAAGGCTAGAATAACAAGTTTTATGATGTTTTCACAATTCAAGGATGACCTTTGCACTTGATCTTGGATATTTCGTATTTTTAGTACAGGTCACAGGTATTATTGGAGCTGTAGACATCAGGAACTGAGCAAGAAGCAGAGCAGTGAATTTCAGGACTAGCATCGAGCGCTCCAGCGCCCATAGCGCGCTCCAACGCGCGAGGCCCACTTAAACTCGTCACGTGCACAAAGTTGGCGCTCTAGCGAGCTATACGCGCCCCAGCGCCGCGCCGCAACTCTGTCACAGCAGAAACCCTATCTGCACGAGTTGGGGGCCCAAATTGATTAGGGTTTGGAGGCTGCTCATCTTATTTAAAGGAAGCTAATGCATCAGAAAGAACATCTTTTACATATATCTCAACAGCACCACTTTTACATCTTTTCTTTTCCTAGTTAGAGTTATTTTTCTCTCCATTAGGATTTCCGTTTTTCCTAGTTTAGCTCTAGCTCCTTCATTTACATTTCCAACGTTATTCGTCCAAGCCCTTTTTGGGTTTTGTAAGTTACTCTTTTTATCATTAATTCAGTTATTCGTTTTTCCATCCTTCCAATTTGCATTTAAATTCTTACCTTGCTCTTTATTGTTAATTGCTTTCTTTATTCCAATTTATTTCTTGCCTTTTTAATTCTTGCCATGAGTAACTAAGTTTCTTGGTGGTTTATGAGGGTGTGAACATCATTGGGGTAAATTGAGGCTTTGTTCTTAATCTTGCATAAGTTTTCATTATCAATCCTTGGCATATAATTTGAGATCTTAAATTGTTTGTTTAATCCTTTGTTTTGGCTTACTCGATTGAGTTAGGCTAATTCATTGGCATATGTTTATGTGTTAGTTGATTAATTGATGCATGGCATATTAGGATTTGGTAATGAGTAATTAATTGGCTGATTAGTCTCTTTAATTAGATTAATGTGATTGGCTTTAATAATTGTTGAAAGTGGAACTAAAGGTGAGATTTCACTAATTAATCCCATTCTAGGCAATTAATCATTAGAATCACAACAAAGGAGTTAGATCTAACTCCGGCGTAATTAATCAACTCATGCATTCTTTTGTAGCCAATGATAACACCCTAATGAATGTTCTACCCCCATAAACCGCTGTTTTTATTATTTTCATTTTATTCCAACTTAATTCTCTTGCACACAAAAACCCCCCAATTGTGACAGACCGTCATACAACTAGTCTTGTGCATTACTCTCTTAGTGATTCCTTGTGAGAGACGACCCTGGTTTCCACTAAACTATATTAGGGGAACTTGGTTTTAAAAATAATTAAATTTATGGTTGACACGACAACAGCCATCACCCATTCTTTGATCTTAGCTCATCTTTAGCCTAAAAAGTGAAAAACCATTTTACACCTTACCTTGGGAAAGCGGAGTAGCATTGGTTTTATCATTTCATATGCCTGAGTGTAAGTGTGGGGGTTTTCCGTGGTCGACAAACTTTTAAGTATGGGGGAGGGACATCTTGAAGTGTTGATGCAAAAAATGGTCTGAATTGTATGTAATTAATATGTAATTGAAAAAAAAATAAGCAAAGGAAGAAAAGCACAAAAAAGCAAAGTAAATTCAAGGTGAAAGACCTCATGGGTAAATGTTTAAAGGTTCAAAACGAAAAAAAAAGAGTAAAACTCTTGTGCTTATGCTTTTGTGTGCTTAGAATTCCCCCTTGTATTTGATTGAGACTCACATAATCAATGCTAGTCTAATTTTCTTGGGTCCTTTAACTCACTTATCCATACATTCCACACCTTAACCTTGACCTCATTACAACCAAAACAAAGACCTCTTGACTCTTGGGTGCATTGAATGTTAGTGGTGGTGATCTAGAGGTTTGGCAAACCTACGTCGAATGCTTGGTCTAACAAGAGAATTGAGAGGAAGACCAAGCTACTATATAAGTGAGTTGAGAGCATACACACTCCCCTGAGGTTCTTCCATTTCATCTATGCATTTTAAGGGATTTTTGCTTGGCTTGTGATGTTGTGCCTCTTGATGTTGAAATGCTTGGTTGTTGGAATTTCTTGCTGCTTTACTTGCTCTCTTGGTCTTAAGCCAGAGCATAGTTGAGCATTCATTGAAAGTCAAGTAGCACATTGTTTCTTTTGTTTTGATTTCTTAGCTTTAGGATTTCTTGCATGTGGACATGCAAGCGGTTAAGTGTGGGGGTATTTGATAGGATGCGAAATTCTATGCATTCTTTATCCATATATGCGCATCTTGCATCCTTTATTGCATTAATAATAGTTGTTTGCTTTGTTTTTGCTAGGGGTGGCAAACGGGACGGGACGGGACAAAATGGGATATCCCGTTGCGGGATGTAGTAAAAACGGGACGGGACGGGATGTCCCGTTTTTGTAAAAGGGATGAAAGTCTCATCCCGTCCCGTTTTACAACGGGATGGCGGGATGACGGGACATCCTGCTTAAAATTAAATTTTTAAATAAAAAAATAAAAATATGCAAAAAAGCACCATACAATACATATGAGTCACATCCATGGACAATTACAAACAAAAGACATTACACATACATACCAATCCAGAAACTAATTTACAAAAATTAGATAATTTGAAGGAACCCTAAAACACAAAAATTAGTTAAATAAATAAATAATTTCAAAAAATCCTAAAATAAAAATTTGTTACAATTTGAAAAAATTTACTTGGCAGAGACCGAGAGACGTAGAGATCGAGGGAGGGAGGCGTCGGCGAGGCTGAGCCACCGAGGGAGAGCGAGAGACGCAGAGATCGAGGGAGCAGAGGCGTCGGCGAGGGAGGGCCGGAGGTGAAGCGTCAGCGAGGCTGAGCCACCGAGGGAGACCAAGAGACGCAGGGACTGAGGGACGGGAGGCGTCAGCGAGGCTGAGCCACCGAAGGAAACCGATAGACGCAGGGACCGAGGGAGGGGAGGCGCCGACGAGGGAGACTGAGCCACCAAGGGAGCCGCGAGCGCAGGAACCAGGAACCACCGAGGGAGTTCAGCACAGGAGCAGGGGCCACCGAGCGCAGCAAGCTGCTCTGTCTTCTCTTTTGTAGCGCAGTCTAGAGCTGTGTTGTACTATTGTGATTAGTGAGTGTATGTGCCGCGTGAGATGAGTGTGATAGATTGAGAGAAGGTTGAGTGTGTGTGTGAAATTTTTAGGTTTAGGGTTATTATTTTGGGCTAGGCCTAGAATTATTAGGTGGGCTCAAAGTGTTTTAAATGTTTTTGATCCCGACGGGATATCCCGTCCCGTCCCGTCACGGGACGGCGGAATGTCCCGGCTCATCCCGTTTTAGTTTTTTGGGTTGAAAAACACATCCCGTCGCGCCACGGGACGGCGGGACGGCAGGACGTCCCGACGGGACAGTCCCGTTTTGCCACCCCTAGTTTTTGCATAATTTTGCAAATTGGTCCCTCTAGCTTTGTATTAATGAAACTTTTGTAATTTTGTTGAGACACCTTTTTTCACTTTTCTTGAGTTTAGTTTTAGGCCTTTTTTATTGGGGATTTCTAGAGAGGGAAGCTCTCTCTTCTCTCTAGAATCTCTCTTTACATTTTTCTTTACATTTTCTCTCTACATATTTCATATACTTTACATACAATTCTCCAAGTTCAATTTAATTTCCATTTTCATTTCCATCTTTGCTATTGCTTTAATTTCTTGCTTCTTACTTGCTTTAATTATGGTTGAGTAGTTTCGTTGTTCTTGGTGTTAGGTAATGCTAGTATTATATTTTCTCTTGAAATCCATTGCTTCATTTTGCTCTTGCTTCCTAATCTCTTTGTTCTAAATGCAATTGATGTTAGTTTTTGTGGAATAATACTTGCTAATTTTAATTGTATATCTTGAATGCATTTTAGTTTCTTGATTGGGAGATTATTGTGTATTTGAGTGTTTTTGGGTGTTGAGTCAGGATTATCATTTTATTCCCATTAGCTAGGAGACTAGGAATAATCCTTGATTCGAAATTTGGCTTGCATGTGTCTAAGTTAGTTTTACTTAGTTGGTTTGGATTCAAATCTCTTTGGTAGAATAATTTCTATGCATGTGTAAGTTGCTTGCAAGGTGTTTGATAAAATGCTTAAGTGGGTTTAGGATGGGGAAAATATGGTTTTATGCATGTCCCATCACCAACACTCTTTTGCATTGTTATTTCCTTTTAATTTTATATATTTATTTACTTCTTGCACAATCCCAACACTACATATACTATAATACTAGATCAATGATATAAGCCTCCTTGAGAGACGACTTGGGTTGACTAGCTATACTACTATAGTTAATCAATTCAATCATTTTTGGAAAACTTGTTCATAAATTCTAAATTGATTGTAGTTAAAAGAAATAACGACGCTTTTAGCCACATCAATGTCTCTGCGTGAGCAAGTTCCCGACGGTGAGTGTAAAAAGTCTTTTATATCCTTTTCTGCGTGATGGTTGCCAGCGAGCAAGAGGAGCTCGCCAGCAACCGGCCCTTCGCTAGCGAGAGGCAGTAGCTCTCTAGCGACGACGTGTTCCGTAGCAGTAGTTCAAGTTTCATTTTCTCTTTTCTAGCAGTTCTGATGTGTCTTTTGCACGCCAGGTGCAAATACATTGCCGATAGTCGAGGCCGGAGCTAGCGGTGCTTTCTAGTCTCAAGATTATCAAGGTGAGTGGATATCTTGTATGTAGTTCAGCATTTACAGCATATATATGTTTGATCACTAGATAACTAAGTAAGATAAGAATCAGTTAAGTAATATTGCATGTGTTTGTAGTGGTAGAAGTAGTAGTAGTTAGTAACATGCTAGGTGGTGAGTAATAGTGATATGCTAGGTGGTTAGGAATAGTGATATGCTAGGTGGTTAGGAACTTAGTATAGATGATGATAGAGATTTATTTTCTAAGTTATGTTATATGTTGATTGTGTGATGATGAAGGTAGTAAAACGTGAGAAGGGGGGTTGAATCACGTTACACCAACAAATCTTGTTTCTGAAAATTACTAAAAAATAAAGATCAAGTCTTGGACTTGTCTTGCACAGCGGAAACAATTGTTAGTAAATAAACAGAAACTTAGCCTATAGACAAGGCTATTGTAGATCTTGAAAGTATATTTACTTTCAATGTCTTCTAAATGATAAAGGTTGAAACTTTAACCTTCAACACTTAGAAAAATGATGATGATGTATGCGCAATATGTATATGTTGTGTATGCAATGTGAAATTGTAAAAACAATAATAATAAAAGAGTAGCGAAGAGAGAAAGCACACACAGAAATTTTATACTGGTTCGGCAACGTGCCTACTCTAGGTGGAATTTCTTGCCTCTGCAACACCACAAAGGACTTCAACCTTGCACCTAAAACCAAGGTGACTCACTACCTTTGAACCCACAAAGGACTTCTCCTGCACCAACAACTAGGTGACTAACTTCTCTTGCACCAACAACTAGGTGACTCACTGCCTTTGACAACTACAAAGGACTTCTCTTGCACCAACAACTAGGTGACTCACTACCTTTGACAACTACAAAGGACTTCAATTCTTGCCTTCAACACCGAAGGACTTTTTACCTTTGCCTTAGTCTCACTAAGGACTTCTTGCCTTACAAAAATAAGGACTTTGTACAAAAGGAATGATTTTTACCAATCAAGAACTTAGATGCAACTAAGTTTGAACCTTGATGGATTTTTCTCTCAAAGAATAACTAGCAAAGCTAGAATAAACAAATAAAGCTCACTCTTTTATGAGAAATAAAACCTTTACCCAAATAGAAAAAAACTTGAGGTCAAGAGGTTGAAGATGAAGAGAAAATAAGGATTGATTTCAGCAGCATTTTGGCACTTGTAAGCTTGTGTTCTCTCTTTAATTCTTGGGCATGGAGGTCTTCTATTTATAGAGAAAAGAGTACCTCAATTTTGAAAATCATAGGCTTGATCTCCACCCTTGATTTGAATTTGTAATCTTTTGATCCAATGGTGAGAGCTCCTTGATTTGATTTGAAATTGACACTTCCAAAAATAGAAAAATCAAATAAGAGGAAGTTTAATCTTGGCTCTTGATTCAAATATTTCCCTTTAATCCAAAGGTTAATATTTGATCTTAAATATGGAAACTTTATAACCAAGCACAAGAAATAAGGAAACTTCATCTTGGCCCTTGATTGTGAATTGTGCCTTGATCTTGTGGTGTGCATTGCGTCATCATAATTTCACAAAATCTTGCAATATTTGCAAGCATTTTTTCGCCACTTTTGGAGAGAGAAAGGCTAGGATATTTAGCTTTTCTTGCTCCACAAGTGTGCCTCCATGTTGGTACGAATTAGGATTTCACAATTTCTTATTTTTCAAAATCCTAAATCACCAAACATGGTCTTCTAGGGAATCTTCTGTAGGTTGATTCTTCAATCTTGAAAATTCTGGAATCTTGAATCTTGAGGCTTGAGACTCTTCTGGAATCTTGAGACTCTTCGGGCTTGAGACAGAATCTTCTGAAATCTTCTGACAGAATCTTCTGAACCCACATAGAATCTTATGGAATCTTGTAGATTCATATAGAATCTTTAGGAGGCTCATAGAATCTTTTTAAAGTATCCGTAAAAATATTCTATTACTTAAATGCAATATATATTCTAGAATAAATTCTAGATAATTATTTTTTAAATCATTTGCATTTAATTCTCCATACAAGATCTTTCTAGATTTCCCTAATATATATAATTTCGAAATCTTTAATAATAAAGTGTAAAATAGAGATTTGATTTTGATTCTCTATTTTAATGTAATTTTCGAATTTATTAGGAGAGAGAATGTAAAATAGAGATTTGATTTTAATTCCCAATTTTAATTCTTATATTTTGAAAATATATATATTATATATATTAAGATACATGAATGATTAAATAAAGATTTTCTATTTAAATCCATGCACTTTCCATAAATAGATTTTTGGGAAATCATAGAGTCTTCCAACCAAACTTTCTTTAATTAGAAAAGCTTTGACTTGGTCTTCAAAGATTAGAATTATTTGTCCTCCACGCCTTGTATGTTGCACCACTTTTGGTCTCATGGTGTTCAAGATGTGTCTTTTTATTTTATCAAGTAAATTAAATCCTAAAACACACTTAACAAACCATTACTCCAACCAAATTAAAACTTTTATTTTTATTAAGAATTTTATCATTCAAAACCTTCAATGATGAGGTAAAGGGTTCTTGGAGCTAACAGATGAATGCTGGTTGTTTACGTACTGCTGTATATGCCATGATAACATCCGATTAAATAAAATAAGGAATGTAACTGAACTATAGATATAGCCTTATGATATGATGTATGTTGATTGTACTACTTGCTGATTGTCTTGAGTAATCGCACTGCCCTGATTAGTATACGTCAGACACTATGGCCGGTGGTAAGTCCCGGTATCTTAGTATGGTGTGCTAATTAAGAGTGAGCCGCCCAAGCCCGCCACGCACTTTCGAATTCCGATCCCGGTTACCGGACGACTTGGTGACAGATATACCCCTCGTGGGACAGTTAGGACTATACTCTAGTTGTGTGCTGAGAGTTAGTTCCTAGATTCAGATACAGATACAGTTATACAATTGTAGGCTTGGGTTGCTTTAGTGTGATAACTCGACGGGATTTGTTTGATTGAATGATAACATGCCAGTATGTGTTATATATGTTGTGAGTGTTGCATTGCATGCATTATCCCATCGCTGAGTCGACGACTCATCCCTCGTCAACCACGTTTTTCAGAGTATGATCCCGCCGCAGACAAGGAGCCCCTGTTCCAGTAGAGGTCGTAGAAGTTATCTTCGGTGAGCTCCGCTTCTAACGTGGAGTCTTCCAGATTATTTGTTAGGCTTTTATTTCACTTTAAGTTGTAATGTTTCAGACAATCTTCTTTTATGTTTAATTTTGCTCCAGACACTAGGGGCAGGATTCCTTTCAGTTTATATGTTCTAGTTACAGTTACAGTTAAGGTTTTATGATATTGAACAGTTATTTCAGTTATCAGTTAATATAATTCAGTTACCAGTTCATGTATTTATGATATTGTTTAGTTTCTATGCCCTAGTAGTGTGTTCGTTGGGATAGTGCCCTTTGCACGGACACCCCTCAGTGGCGGGGTGTTACACTATTACTGGACCTGATTCTGAAAAGTGGCTAGAAGCCATGAAATCTGAAATGGATTCAATGTACACTAACCAGGTGTGGACCTTGGTTGATCAACCTGAAGGGGTAAAATGAAACACCCTGATCGTTATTAAGTCCTAATCGAAAGAAGTTAAGGGTAATAGACTTTGATTGAGATTTAATGGGATTTGAGTGTATATGTTTCTCCTAGTTTAAAGTATCTATGTTATGTGCTTTTATGAGTATTTATGTGTGTTTCGGTGTTATATTAAGTTATTATGGATGTAAGATTGTTATTGTATGAGTTGAGACACTTTGGAAGTGTTTTGGGGCATTTTTTCAGGCCCAGTAATCGATTACAGCTCCTTGGTAATCGATTACAGCCCAGTCGAGTCTCATCTTTGGGCGTTTCAGTGGTCTGTAATCGATTACAGAACTATGTAATTGATTACGGTAATCGATTACGAGTTCGATGTAATCGATTACCATGTGCGCAGAGCGCGTTTTTATATGTTTTAAGTGACGGGCGGGCCCCACGATGACTCTTAAGCACTATTAGCTCAGCCTATACGGGCATAAACCCTATTTTCCACCTCATTTGATCAAAAACACCATCTCTCATTATCCCAGAGCCTCCATAGTTTTCTCTCTCAAAAACTCTCATAGTCATAGCCATTCCACGCCAAGAAACACCCACAAATACTCACCCAATCCCGAAAATGATCACATATTATTACTCCTCTCACCGAGCCGGACGTTTCTACCGATTGTTTTTCTTCGGAAAGGGTCATCGTTGGAGTCGGGCCGTTCGTGAAGCTAGGGTTTCGTCTAGAACAAGCATTTGTCTTCAAGAGGTAGGGGTTAGGCATTCTAAATGTCATGTAATTGCCTGTATGTTGATGAATTTACGAAGATTTAGAATGATGTTGTTGTTTTTCCCATTAGTGTTCATGAAAGGGTTGATTTATGAAATTGATTTTGAAAAAGAAAGGGGTTTTACGAATTGAAAAGTGTTTTAAACGTATTTGCATGTTTGATATTGGTGTGGCAATGTTTTCTATCGATTGGGACGATGTTAGGTTCATATTTTGGCCAATGGCTATTGAAAATCGTGTTTTTGGAACTCTAGAATCGTATTTCATGACTTCGTAATCGATTACACGGCTTCGTAATCGATTACGATGTTTGAATTTTCATTTGCGAGAAAACGCTGCTCTCTGTTAATCGATTACAGAGCTGTGTAATCGATTACAATAATCGATTACCAGTCTGTGTAATTGATTACGGTAATCGATTACCAGCCCGTGTAATCGATTACAACAGTGTTGTTAGTGCGAAAATGAATTGTTTTGACCCTTTATGCACCCTAATGCATTCTACAACTAGTATGGATGATATGTATGAGTTAATTATGGTTTGTGTGCAAGTTTAAATGTTGATTGGGTGATGATGTATTGATTTGTTATGTTTACATAAGATAAATGATGATAATATATGTTTATGTGAATTATGTGATGTATGTGTATGTTATGTGTTGTGAGCTGAGACGTCACTAGGTGGCGCATATATGTTGTTAAGACGTCACCGGGTGGCGCGTATTTAATAAAGACGTCACTGGGTGGCGCAAAGATACATAGTAGCCTTCGGCTTGTGATTGAGAGGCTGTAGGAGGGGGTTGGCATCCTCGGCGCTACAGGTCCTTCACTTGCTATTGGTGAATATCCCCCTTTTCCCCATTTCGTTAGGATGAGCTCATGCCTAGGGGTCGGTGCAGCAAAGGTTACAGGAGGGTGGATAAGCCATAAGACATAATAAGAGATAAGATGATATGAGAGTGCATTACAATAAAGTTTAGGAAAACGTAGCATGATATATGATTAAGTTTTCCCTATATGACTAGATGGCACATAGCGCACACACGCGAAGGATATATTTATGTATGATGTATGTATGATGTAAAATGAACAAGAGGCACTTAGGTTAGTCGTTCCGGGAAAGATGATTTTAGAACTTATAATTGAAATTGAACTCATTCATGTTACACCGATTTTACTAATAAACCCGGAGCGACTCCCCTACTGAGTTACTTCCCAGTACTCACCCCATGTTCCCCCCCCCCCCCCCCCGCCCATTTTAGATGACGAGATTCAGCAGGATACCACAGCGGATGAGGAGCCCGCACAGATTTAGTTTTACAGAGCATTTATTTGTTATTAGACTCGTCTATTTTTCAGTTGTTACGTTACAGATTATATTTCTTTTGGATTTAGCATTTATTGTATTTCTTTGTGTCCGGACATGTGTTAGCCGGCATTTACTTTTCAGTTATGGTTTCTATTCGTGGAGTCTTATGATTCTCAGTTTTAGGCTCATGAGATAACACCTATTACTATTTATTTTCTTGGTTGTATGTTTGGGGAGACTATGCTTGCTTATTTTCACTTATTTTATGAGGTATTATTCAGACTATATCGTGTGTTACATATTATCGTTATATTATGCGCAATGCCCTTATGTTTATATTTCGCAAACGATTTTTGAAAAATTCTCCCATGTATTTTCCGCGTATATGTATTTCAAAAACAAGTATAAGTATGATAGTAGGAGGTAACCCTTATGAAATGGCCCTAAATGACTATAGCACTAAGGGTTATCTAGTAGGGTGTTACATAAAACCCATAGGTTGTAAGTGGGTTTTCAAGAAGAAAACTGACATGGATGGTAATGTGATTACCTTTAAGGCAAGATTGGTTGCAAAGGGTTTCAAGCAAACTCATGGTGTAGACTATGATGAAACTATTTCACCTGTCGCTATGCTTAAATCCATTCGGATTTTACTTGCTATCGCTGCATACTACGATTATGAGATATGGCAGATGGATGTCAAGACTGCTTTCCTTAATGGAAATCTCCTTGAGGATGTGTACATGACACAACCCGAAGGTTTTGACATCGGAGACGATGCTGCAAAAGTATGCAAGTTACAGCGAACAATCTATGGATTGAAGCAAGCTTCTAGGAGTAGGAATCTTTGTTTTGACGAGACTATGAGACAGTTTGGATTCGTTAAGAACGAAGATGAACCTTGTGTTTACAAGAAGGTTAGTGGGAGCAGAGTTGCATTTCTGGTCTTGTATGTGGATGACATACTACTCATTGGAAATGACGTCCCAACATTACAGTCTATTAAGGCTTGGCTTGGGAACTGTTTTTCAATGAAGGACTTAGGCGAAGCTACATACATATTGGGTGTAAGGATTTATAGAGATAGATCAAAGAGGTTGTTTGACCTAAGCCAAAGTACATACATAGACAAAGTGTTGAGACGCTTTAAGATGCATGATTCAAAGAAAGGGTTCTTGCCTATGTCACATGGTGTGACACTCTCAAAGGCCCAATGTCCACTTTCTCAAGCCGATAGGGATCGGATGAGTAAGATTCCATATGCATATGCAATTGGATCTATCATGTATGCTATGTTATGTACACGACCATATGTCTCGTATGCTTTGAGCATGACGAGCAGATATCAGTCTGATCCCGGTGATGGTCACTGGACAATCATCAAGAATATCCTTAAGTACATGAAAAGAACTAAGGATTGATTCTTGATATATGGAGGTGAGGAAGAACTAGTTGTACAGGGTTACATTGATGCTAGTTTCCAAACCGACAAAATCAGGTTATGTGTTTTGTCTTAATAACGGGACTGTGAGCTGGAAGAGTTCCAAGCAAGAGACAGTCGCCGATTTTACTTCAGAGGCCGAGTATGTTGCTGGCAGTAATGCAGCAAAAGAGGCTGTTTGGATCAGAAAGTTCATTACTGAACTTGGTGTGGTTCCGTGCATCGAGGACCCCGTGGCTCTCTATTGTGACAACAATGAAGCCATTGCACAGGCTAAGGAACCTAGATCTCACCAGCGATCCAAACATATACTCAAGCGCTATCATTGATAGGGCTTCGGCAAGTGCACCGAATCGTACAAGTAATAAAGTCCACGGTGAGTGGATATCGTTCCCACGAGGATTAAAGAACTGAGCAAAGATTTCGTGATGTGAATTTCTAATTAGACGAATCGAATTAAGGGTGATGAAAGGTTTGAAATCATAAATTCAAAAGAGTATCAAAGTAACAGACAATAAACTAATTTTGAAAACTTCAAAGAATGAGAGGTTAGGGAATCGGGTTCACGTATCTTCTGAAATAATTAAAACAATTGCTCGCCTTCAAATTCTAAAACTTTAATTCAATGAACGAATCTTAAATTGTCAATTCCAATCCCTTGGTAATTTAACACTTTTTCTATGAACAATCAGTCAATCCCTTGATCAAATCGTTTCACAGAAAAGAGTATATGTTTACTGATTCAAAGTTCATAAAAGTCTTGACTCTATTCCTAGATATCAATCCTTCCAGCAATTTCCCTTGAGCTAATTCACACACTTATTTTCCCAAATAAACATATGAATCCAAGATAAGTTGAAAAGCGATTTCCCAATCTTCAGAACAACACAAAACAATAAGGTAGTTACCTGAATCGAAGAAATAGAATTCAAAGGTTTGCAATCATCGGATTAATTCATAGTGATACGATTCCCCTATCCCTAACAAGGAATTAGTTGCTCATAATCAAAGTAAACAAAGCATAGAAATTGATAGAAAGCAGGTTAAAGAACGAATAACTCATTGTATTGAAAAACAGAGTAAAAACAGAGTACTGGAAAGAAAAACAAGTTGCTGCTGAAAAATAAGGATTCAAGATGATCGATCAGATAATCGATGACCTAATTTCCCCCTTTTCTAGTCCTATATATAATCAGATAGTCTAGAATTTAAATTGATTACAGAGGGATTTTGTTTTTAGATAACTAGTCAAGAGTAATATCCAAACAGATTTAATCCTGAATTATACATGCTCTGTTTCCATTTTTATCCGGACGCAAGGCGTAGGGAGGACGCGACCCGCTGCATGGGGTGGTTTCTCCAGGGCGCAGGGCGCCACCAGTTCAATCCTACTCGGGCGCAAGGCGCCAGGGGGCGCAATGCGCAGGCTTGTGGAGGACCAGTCGGGCGCAACGCGTGCACGGGGCGCAAGGCGCCAGCTTGTGGATGTCATCTGGGCGCAACGCGCGCGCGGGCGCAAGGCGCCAGCCTAGTGGAGGACCACTCGGGCGCAACGCGTGCGCAGGCGCAAGGCGCCAGCCTTCCGCACATCTTCCGAATTGTTTCTGACTTTGAGGCGCCTTGCGTGCATCAGGCGCAAGGCGTCAGCATCGGTCCTTCAAATATGCCTCTCCGGTTGCTATTGCTTCATCAATTACTTGCTCAATTCCTGAAATTAGCACCAAATAATACCCAAAACATAATATAACCAGGAAAAATCCATTTTATTCTAAAAACACTCAATTCACCCTAAAAGCATATTGAAATTACTTTAAACTAACACAATTTATTAGAATTCAAACCACAAAATTAGATAAAGATGCCAAGGCATCACAACACCAAACTTAAGGTGTTGCTTGTCCTCAAGCAACAAAAGAGAACAAACACAAAGTAGTGCACCGGAGTTAAGAACAAGAATTTCCAAAACTCGAATGATAAAACTAGTAAGGCCAACTACCAGAACTAAGACTACCTGCACTTTCTCATTACTTTATAACTTTCAACAATTCATTGTGCAATAGGGAAGACACTCAGACTTATACTACAGATCATGTTAGAATGGTTCTTCAAGAGATCTCTATCTACCAACTATGTTTTCATTTTCACAACCATGTAGTGCAAAGACATTTACTTTTTAATTTCACCCAGATGAATTAGCTTTCTCAATAATCTTTGGGGTAGTGCTCGTGCCTTTTTCTCTTTGAGATTCATGACTCTAAATGCTTAGTCTCAGGGTAGCTTTCTAAGATGAGTTTTCGATTAACGTTCCCGGTCCAGTTGGCCCAAGACGCTAGGTGATGAAGCACCCCTCGAATCTAATTACCCAAGCCTGTCCCTGACACACTCACACCACAAGCACTTAGCTAGGTTCTAAAAATAAAGAGTGAAGATGTCCCCTAGCCATTGGTGCTCAGAGCCTTAGAAATTTTTTTTTTTTTAGCACAGTCTACCCTTCTCTTTTACTTATCACAGTTCAAACATTTTCATCTATTTTCCAGAGACTTCACACTACATTTATGTACTTAATTTATCAACACAGTTGTCTTTCAGAAATACTCCAAGAACCACTATAACTATTTTCTGCAGCATCATTTCTTTGTTACCTCCCTATTCATTATTTCTTTTCCAATTCATTCATACATGTTGATCACATTCTTAAGTTAGCCTTACCCATTACAATCACTCTTGTTCTTTTTACAATTGTTCATCCCTCCTTTACACAACACAAGACATAACATAAGACATAACACGACACTAATAACAAAACACCAATAACAACACTCGACTCACACAGAAAAATTAAAAATCATAAATTAAAAACTTACCTGAGGGGGGTGGTCAATCTCCCCCTTGGTCCTCATCCTCATCATCCTCTTCTTCTTCCTCCTCCTCTTCATTTGAGGGGTTGGGCTCCCTGTATTCCCACTTTGTTTTACAGCTAGTTTGACATTCAGGAAATTTCTCTGGAGCCATCCTATGGAATGCATGAACAAGGTAGGAGAACATGTCATGAGAGTAGTTTCTGAAGTCATCCAACTCGACCCTCAGCTTCTGCACGTCCGTAAACTCCTGTCGCTGCTGAGTCTTACTTGGTATGTCCTCCATAGGTTCCTCTGGAGGGGCAACAGATGGGAGTTCAGGTTCCTTACCAGTGTCCTTCCTCCTTGATCTTCCAAGGGCTGCAGCAGTTATTGGTCTAGGCACCAGGATGGGAGAGTCACCTTCAATCACTACTCCTGCAGCTTCAGTAAGGCGCTGAATGAGGCACGGAAATCCCAAGGTTAGTCTTGCTGAGTAGACAAATCTTGCTATACCCTTGGATAATACAGTTCCCAGATCAACTTGTTCCTTGGTAATAAGGCAATGGATCATTATTGCCCTATCTACCGTTACCTCAGAATGATGAGTGGTCGGGAGGATGGAGCGATTGATGAATTCTAGCCATCCTCTGGCCACAGGAATAAGGTCTCCCCGAGCTAGCTGAACTGGGTTGCCGTGTCTATCCATCCTCCAGTTAGCCCCGGGTTTGCAGATCTCCCGCAGCACCGTTTGCAGCTTCTGGTTTCCCTTCAACCGTGCACAATATCCAAAAGGTGATTTTTCTGGATTGACTTCAAGATTCAAAACTGTTTCCACCATTTCAGAGCTGAAGTCAATCTCTTTTCCTCTGAGGAAGCTCTTGAACTCCCTTTCTTTGGTCTTTTCTGACTGCCATGCGTTTGCATAGAATTCTAGCACCCTTTGCATTCCCACAATTCTAGGAGGTGAACACACCAGCCTCCACCCTCTTCGATCAATCTCTTCTTGGATTTCTGGGAATTCCCCCTCTCTAAAGGCAAAACCAATTTCCGGAATGATTGATTTGTTCACTACCACTGAATTGTAGTAGTCTTCATTTTCTTTTGTCCGGAAACGATGAGAGTAGTAAGAGGGAGATGCAGCCACTTCCTTTCCCTTTCTCTTCTTGGATGATGGTGCCATTTCCTGTAAACAAAAATTGAACCACAACACAGACAGGAAGCCCCATGACAGTAACACCATTAATATTTTAGCTCAATAGAAACAAATAAAAATTGGCATTTCTTCCAACACCAAACTTAGAATTTTACAGAAATTCTAAGCCGAACAACACTCTAGCTCTATATCATTTTCATACCAAAGACTCATTGACGATTTCCCTCTACTTCTATATTATCTCTATCTAAAAATTCCACTAACTCAGCAATAGCATTATCTATATTATCTGAACATTGAGAAAGACAAGGAATAAATGCTTGCTTCATAGTTAATGAACAACTTACCTATAATAGAGAGAATTAGGAAAACTGTAGAATTTCAAAGGATTTATGCGGCTGCAAGGGAAGTAGTGGACGACGGGGAGAAGAGCCGAGAGGGGTATGTGTTTTTGTGAGGATGGATGGTGGGAAGAGGAATTAGGATTTTGTAAGATTGAAGAAGAAATGTATGAATGAATGAATGAAGAATGGAGTGACCGATTCTCTTCTTATAGTGGTGCTACCACTATGCTCTTTAGCGCGAGACTTGCTCGCCCAAAATATAGAGAGGGCGCAAAGCGCCAAGATGAAAAGGAATCAGGCGCAAGGCGCCGAAATGAATTGCAATTCGGGTGCAAAGCGCCACCAAGAAAATGAATCAGGCGCAAGGCGCCAAAGTGAATTGGAATCCGGGCGCAAAGCGCCACAAAGAAATTAAATTCGGGCGCGAAGCGCCAAGGGAGACTGAATTCAGGCGCAAGGCGCCAACAGGGAAGGAATTTCAGGCACAAAGCGCCAGCAGAGAAAAATTTCAGGCGCAAAGCGCCAGCCTCCAAGCAGTTCGGGCGCAATGCGCCGAAGTGAATTGAAATTCGGGCGCGAAGCGCCACAAAGAATTTAATTCGGGCGCGAGGCGCCCACAGGAGATTGAATTCAGGCGCAAGGCGCCAAGGACACTGAATTTCGGGCGCGTCGCGTTAAGAGCAAAACAGTTCGGGCGCAAGGCGCGACGAGGACACGTCGCGCCTCTGGGTCCAAATTTCTTTTATTCGCTACTGTCTTCCAGGCGCAACGCGCAGTGCTAGCGCGAGGCGCTAGGTGAAGCTGCTTATGAGGGCGCGATGCGTCACTGAGGTGCACTGCGCCAGCTAGGAGAAATTTTTTTTTTATTTTTTTTAAACAGAAACTGAACATAATCAAAATTCAATAAAAGATACTAATTGGGTTGCCTCCCAATAAGCGCTTCTTTAACGTCACTAACTTGACGTATGACATTTTCTCAGGTGAATGTTTGAACCGAGACGACTCGGTCGATCTCTCCCCCAAGATAATGTTTCAATCTTTGTCCATTGACAGTGAATTTTCTTTCAGATTTGGAGTCCATGGTCTCTACATGTCCATAAGGTGAAACCTTAGTGATAGTGAATGGTCCTGACCATCTTGTCTTCAATTTACCCGGGAACAACCTTAATCTTGAATTAAACAAAAGAACTTGTTGTCCAGGTTCAAATTGTCTTGGAGTGATCTTTTTATCATGCCACCGCTTGGTTCTCTCCTTATACAACTTAGCATTATCATAAGCTTGACTACGAAACTCGTCAAGTTCATTGAGTTGTAGTAATCTCTTGTCATTTGCCAATTTTTCATCAAAATTCAAAAATTTTATGGCCCAAAATGATTTATGTTCAAGTTCAACAGGCAAGTGACAAGATTACCATATAGAAGTTGATAAGGAGACATACCAATTGGTGTTTTGAACGCAGTTCTGTAGGCCCACAGTGCATCATCAATTTCCTTGACCAATCCTTTCTTGAAGCATTTACCACTTTTTCTAGGATCCTCTTCAATTCCCTATTGGAAATTTCAGCTTGTCCACTTGTTTGAGGGTGGTATGGGTGGCTACCTTGTGCTTGACTCCATATTTTTGTAGAAGACTCTCCAAATGCTTATTACAGAAGTGACTTCCACCATCACTAATCAAGGTTCTAGGAACTCCAAACCTTGAGAAGATCATCTTCCTGAGAAAATTCACCACCACTTTTGCCTCATTAGTGGGGAGGCAATTGCTTCAACCCATTTGGATACATAGTCTACTGCTACCAGGATATACAAGTTGGAGTAGGAGGATGGAAAGGGACCCATGAAATCTATTCCCCAAACATCAAACAAATCCACTTCAAGAATGAACTGCTGAGGCATTTCATGCTTCCTTGATATGTTTCCAGTTCTTTGGCATCTATCACATCTCTCTACAAAAGCTCTTGCATCCTGAAAATTGTTGCCAGTATAACCCACTTTGTAGGACCTTGGCTGCAGTTCTTTCTCCACTGAAATGTCCACCATATTCAGAATCATGACAGTGCCATAAAACACTATATACTTCTTCTTCCGGATACACCTTCTAATTACTCCATCACTGCACCTTTTGAACAAATAAGGTTCATCCCATAAGAAGTACCTAGCATCATGCAAGAATTTCTTCTTTGATTCCAATTCATTTCACTTGGAACCTTCCCCGGCTTTATAATTTGCTATGTCAGCAAACATGGTAACACTTGTATTGCTAGGAGTTGTTCATCTGGAAACTCTTCATTCACTGGCACTTACTCACTTGCTCTTCTCCTGTGCAATCCTTGACAAGTGGTCTGCCACTAAGTTTTCTGAGCCTTTCTTATCTCTGATCTCAATGTTGAACTCTTGTAGCAACAACACCCATCTAATCAGTCTTGGCTTTGCATCCTGTTTACTCATCAAATACTTAAGAGCAGAGTGATCAGTATAGACTATTACCTTTGACCCAACCAAATAAGACCTGAACTTATCAAAGCAAAAACTACAGCCAATAATTCCTTCTCTGTTGTTGCATAATTTTTTTGTGCATCATTTAATACATGATTGCATAATAAATAACATGCAACAACTTGTCTTTTCTTTGTCCTAAAACAGCCCCAATTGCAAAATCACTTGCATCACACATTAATTCAAATGGTAAGGACCAATCAGGAGGAGAAATTATTGGTGCAGTAACAAGTTTGGTTTTGAGAGTTTCAAAGCATACATGCATTCACTGTCAAAATTAAATTGTGATTCTTTCATTAAAAGACTACTCAATGGTTTTGCAATTTTTGAAAAGTCTTTTATGAACCTTCTATAGAACCAGCATGACCAAGAACTTCTCATTGCTTTAACATTTATAGGCGGAGTAATTTTTCAATTACCTCCACTTTGGCTTGTCAACTTCAATACCTTTGGAAGAAACTCGTTTTCCAAGAACAACACCTTCTGTTACCATAATGACATTTTTCCAATTCAAAACAAGGTTTGTTTCTTGACACCTCATTAAAACTAAAGATAGATGGTTGAGACAGGACTCAATGAATACAAAAACAGAAAATCATCTATAAATACCTCATGAATTTTTCTACCATATCAGAGAATATAGAAAGCATGCACCTTTGAAAAGTAGCGGGTGCATTGCACAACCCGAAAGGCATTCTTCGATAGGCAAAACTCCATAAGGCATGTGAAAGTTGTCTTCTCTTGATCTACCGAATCTACTGCAATTTGATTGTAGCCTGAATAACCATCCAAGAAGCAGTAATATGGATGACCCGCCAACCTCTCCAACATTTGATCAATGAATGGAAGTGGAAAATGATCTTTTCTAGTGACCACATTTAATCTTCTGTAGTCAATGCACATCCTCCACCCAGTCACTGTCCTTGTAGGAATTAACTCATTGTTTTCATTCTTCACCACCGTGATGCCACCTTTCTTTGGTACCACTTGCACTGGACTCACCCAAGGACTGTCAGAAATGGGATAAATAATCCCAGCATCCCATAACTTCAGAACTTCTTTTAGCACCACTTCCTTCATGATGGGTTGAGTCTTCGTTGAGGTTGCACCACTGGTTTTGAGTCTTCTTCCATGAGGATTTTGTGCATGCACATGGTTGGACTAATCCCCTTGAGATCACTAAGCTTCCATCCAATTGCTCCTTTATGCTTCTTCAACACTTCCAGTAATTCTCCTTCCTCTTTTTCATTTAGTGAAGCATTGATTATCACAGGATAGAACTCATCATTTCCTATGAAAGCATATTTGAGAGAAGGAGGCAATGGTTTCAATTCAGGCTTTGTAATTTCTTGCTTCTCCTCTTTTTTCTTCAATAACAGCTCCTCTGTTTCTTGTAAAGTCAGGGAAGAATTTGACATATTGAGCTCTTCTTGTTTTTTTTTATCATTCCCTTCCACCAAAGCCACTGTTTCTATAACATCATCTCCCCAAGTTAATGCAAACACTTCCTCTACCAAGGGATCTATTGTGTCTAACCTCATGCAATTTTCTTGATCCACTGGAAATTTCATAGAGTTAAAAACATTAAAAACTACCTTTTCATCATGCACCCTTAATGTTAACTCACCTTTTTGCACATCAATTAAAGCTCTTCCAGTGGCTAAGAATGGTCTCCCAAGGATAATAGGAGTGTCTTCATCTTCCTCCATATCAAGCACCACAAAGTCTGCAGGGAAAATGAACTTATCAACTTTGACAAGTGCATTCTCTACAACACCAAATGGAAACTTGATTGAACGATCAGCAAGTTGCAGAGAAATAGAAGTTGGCTTCACTTCTTCTATGTTCAACTTCTTCATAATGGACAAGGGCATGAGGTTAATGCTTGCCCCCAAATCACATAAGGCTTTTCCAATGGTCAAACTTCCAATGGTGCAGGGAACATAAAACTTCCCAGGATCCTTTAACTTTTGAGGCATCTTCTTTTGAATGACAGCACTACATTCCTCTGTGAGCATCACTGTTTCATCTTCCCTGAGTGTTCTCTTCCTTGACAGCAAATCTTTCATGAACTTGGCATATAAAGGCATTTGCTCAAGTGCCTCAGCAAATGGGATGTTTATTTGCAACTTCCTAAATATGTCCAAGAACTTTGAGAATTGCTTTTCCTGGTTTTGCTTTTGAAGTCTTTGAGGATATGGCAACCTTGGCTTGTATGGAGCAACTTGAACTTCTTCTTTCTCTTCTTCCTGCATGGGTACTTCTTTTTCTCTTTCTTCAATGTTGGGAAGCTCTTTCTCTNCATTTGCTGAGGCACTTGAGCAAATGCCTTTATATGCCAAGTTCATGAAAGATTTGCTGTCAAGGAAGAGAACACTCAGGGAAGATGAAACAGTGATGCTCACAGAGGAATGTAGTGCTGTCATTCAAAAGAAGATGCCAAAAGTTAAAGGATCCTGGGAAGTTTTATGTTCCCTGCACCATTGGAAGTTTGACCATTGGAAAAGCCTTATGTGATTTGGGGGCAAGCATTAACCTCATGCCCTTGTCCATTATGAAGAAGTTGAACATAGAAGAAGTGAAGCCAACTTCTATTTCTCTGCAACTTGCTGATCGTTCAATCAAGTTTCCATTTGGTGTTGTAGAGAATGCACTTGTCAAAGTTGATAAGTTCATTTTCCCTGCAGACTTTGTGGTGCTTGATATGGAGGAAGATGAAGACACTCCTATTATCCTTGGGAGACCATTCTTAGCCACTGGAAGAGCTTTAATTGATGTGCAAAAAGGTGAGTTAACATTAAGGGTGCATGATGAAAAGGTAGTTTTTAATGTTTTTAACTCTATGAAATTTCCAGTGGATCAAGAAAATTGCATGAGGTTAGACACAATAGATCCCTTGGTAGAGGAAGTGTTTGCATTAACTTGGGGAGATGATGTTATAGAAACAGTGGCTTTGGTGGAAGGGAATGATAAAAAAAACAAGAAGAGCTCAATATGTCAAATTCTTCCCTGACTTTACAAGAAACAGAGGAGCTGTTATTGAAGAAAAAGAGGAGAAGCAAGAAATTACAAAGCCTGAATTGAAACCATTGCCTCCTTCTCTCAAATATGCTTTCATAGGAAATGATGAGTTCTATCCTGTGATAATCAATGCTTCACTAAATGAAAAAGAGGAAGGAGAATTACTGGAAGTGTTGAAGAAGCATAAAGGAGCAATTGGATGGAAGCTTAGTGATCTCAAGGGGATTAGTCCAACCATGTGCATGCACAAAATCCTCATGGAAGAAGACTCAAAACCAGTGGTGCAACCTCAACGAAGACTCAACCCCATCATGAAGGAAGTGGTGCTAAAAGAAGTTCTGAAGTATGGGATGCTGGGATTATTTATCCCATTTCTGACAGTCCTTGGTAAGGCCAGTGCAAGTGGTACCCAAGAAAGGTGGCATCACGGTGGTGAAGAATGAAAACAATGAGTTAATTCCTACAAGGACAGTGACTGGGTGGAGGATGTGCATTGACTACAGAAGATTAAATGTGGTCACTAGAAAAGATCATTTTCCACTTCCATTCATTGATCAAATGTTGGAGAGGTTGGCGGGTCATCCATATTACTGCTTCTTGGATGGTTATTCAGGCTACAATCAAATTGCAGTAGATCCGGTAGATCAAGAGAAGACAACTTTCACATGCCCTTATGGAGTTTTTGCCTATCGAAGAATGCCTTTCGGGTTGTGCAATGCACCCGCCACTTTTCAAAGGTGCATGCTTTCTATATTCTCTGATATGGTAGAAAAATTCATTGAGGTATTTATGGATGATTTTTCCTGTTTTTGGTAATTCATTTGAGTCCTGTCTCAACCATCTATCTTTAGTTTTAATGAGGTGTCAAGAAACAAACCTTGTTTTGAATTGGGAAAAATGTCATTTATGGTAACAGAAGGTATGTTCTTGGACACCGAGTTTCTTCCAAAGGTATTGAAGTTGACAAAGCCAAAGTGGAGGTAATTGAAAAATTACCTCCGCCTATAAATGTTAAAGCAATGAGAAGTTCTTGGGTCATGCTGGGTTCTATAGAAGGTTCATAAAAGACTTTTCAAAAATGGCAAAACCATTGAGTAGTCTTTTAATGAAAGAATCACAATTTAATTTTGACAGTGAATGCATGTATGCCTTTGAAACTCTCAAACCAAAACTTGTTACTGCAGCCAATAATTTCTCCTCCGATTGGTCCTTACCATTTGAATTAATGTGTGATGCAAGTGATTTTGCAATTGGGGCTGTTTTAGGACAAAGAAAAGACAAGTTGTTGCATGTTATTTATTATGCAAGTCGTGTATAAATGATGCACAAAAAAATTATGCAACAACAGAGAAGGAATTATTGGCTGTAGTTTTTGCTTTGATAAGTTCAGGTCTTATTTGGTTGGGTCAAAGGTAATAGTCTATACTGACACTCTGCTCTTAAGTATTGATGAGTAAACAGGAGTAAAGCCAAGACTGATTAGATGGGTGTTGTTGCTACAAGAGTTCAACATGAGATCAGAGATAAGAAAGGCTCAGAAAACTTAGTGGCAGACCACTTGTCAAGGATTGCACAGGGAGAAGAGCAAGTGAGTAAGGTGCCAGTGAATGAAGAGTTTCCAGATGAACAACTCCTAGCAATACAAGTGTTACCATGGTTTGCTGACATAGCAAATTAAAAGCCGGGGAAGGGTTCCAAGTGAAATGATTGGAATCAGAAGAAGAAATTCTTGCATGATGCTAGGTACTTCTTATGGGATGAACCTTATTTGTTCAAAAGGTGCAGTGATGGAGTAATTAGAAGGTGTATCCCGGAAGAAGAAGTATATAGTGTTTATGGCACTGTCATGGTTCTGAATATGGTGGACATTTCAGTGGAGAAAGAACTGCAGCCAAGGTCCTACAAAGTGGGTTATACTGGCCAACAATTTCAAGGATGCAAGAGCTTTTGTAGAGAGATGTGATAGATGCCAAAGAACTGGAAACATATCAAGGAAGCATGAAATGCCTCAGTAGTTCATCTGAAGTGGATTTGTTTGATGTTGGGAATAGATTTCATGGGTCCCTTTCCATCCTCCTACTCCAACTTATATATCCTGGTAGCAGTAGACTATGTATCCAAATGGGTTGAGCAATGCCTCCCCACTAATGAGGAAAAAGTGGTGGTGAATTTCTCAGGAAGATGATCTTCTCAAGGTTTGGAGTTCCTAGAACCTTGATTAGTGATGGTGGAAGTCACTTCTGTAATAAGCAATTGGAGAGTCTTCTACAAAAATATGGAGTCAAGCACAAGGTAGCCACCCCATACCACCCTCAAACAAGTGGACAAGCTGAAATTTCCAATAGGGAATTGAAGAGGATCCTAGAAAAAGTGGTAAATGCTTCAAGAAAGGATTGGTCAAGGAAAATTGATGATGCACTGTGGGCCTACAGAACTGCGTTCAAAACACCAATTGGTATGTCTCCTTATCAACTTCTATATGGTAAATCTTGTCACTTGCCTGTTGAACTTGAACATAAATCATTTTGGGCCATAAAAGTTTTGAATTCTGATGAAAAACTGGCAAATGACAAGAGATTACTACAACTCAATGAACTTGACGAGTTTCGTAGTCAAGCTTATGATAATGCTAAGTTGTATAAGGAGAGAACCAAGCGGTGGCATGATAAAAAGATCACTCCAAGACAATTTGAACCTGGACAACAAGTTCTTTTGTTTAATTCAAGATTAAGGTTGTTCCCGGGTAAATTGAAGACAAGATGGTCAGGACCATTCACTATCACTAAGGTTTCACCTTATGGACATGTAGAGATCATGGACTCCAAATCTGAAAGAAAATTCACTGTTAATGGACAAAGATTGAAACATTACTTAGGAGAGATCGACCGAGTCGTTCGGTTCAAACATCACCTGAGAAAATGTCATACGTCAAGCTAGTGACGTTAAAGAAGCGCTTATGGGAGGCAACCCAATTAGTATCTTTTATTGAATTTGATTATGTTCAGTTTCTGGTTAAAAAAAAAAAAAATTTCTCCTGGCGCAGTGCGCCTCAGTGACGCATCGCGCCCTCGTAAGCAGCTTCACCCAGCGCCTCGCGCTAGCACTGCGCGTTGCGCCTGGAAGGCAGTAGCGAATAAAAGAAATTCGGACCCAGAGGCGCGACGCGTCCTCGTCGCGCCTTGCGCCCGAACTGTTCTGCTCTTAACGCGACGTGCCCGAATTTCAGTGTCCTTGGCGCCTTGCGCCTGAATTCAATCTCTTGTGGGCGCCTCGCGCCCGAATTAAATTCTTTGTGGCGCTTCGCGCCCGAATTTCAATTCACTTCGGCGCATTGCGCCCGAACGGCTTGGAGGCTGGCGCTTTGCGCTTGAAATTTTTCTCTGCTGGCGCTTTGCGCTTGAAATTCCTTCCCTGTTGGCGCCTCGCGCCTGAATTCAGTCTCCCTTGGCGCTTCGCGCCCGAATCTAATTTCTTTGTGGCGCCTTGCGCCTTGCGCCTTGCGCCTGATTCCTTTTCATCTTGGCGCCTTGCGCCTGATTCCTTTTCATCTTGGCGCTTTGCGCCCTCTCTATATTTTGGGCGAGCAAGTCTCGCGCTAAAGAGCATAGTGGTAGCACCACTATAAGAAGAGAATCGGTGACTCCATTCTTCATTCATTCATTCATACACTTCTTCTTCAATCTTACACAATCCTAATTCCTCTTCCCACCATCCATCCTCACAAAAACACATACCCCTCTCGGCTCTTCTCCCCGTCGTCCACTACTTCCCCTGTAGCCGCATCAATCCTGTGAAAGTCTACACTTTTCCTAATTCTCTCTATTATAGGTAAGTCGTTCATTAACTATGAAGCAAGCATTTATTCCTTGTCTTTCTCAATGTTCAGATAATATAGATAATGCTATTGCTGAGTTAGTGGAATTTTTAGATAGAGATAATATAGAAGTAGAGGGAAATCGTCAATGAGTCTTTGGTATGAAAATGATATAGAGCCAGAGTGTTGTTCGGCTTAGAATTTCTGTAAAATTCTAAGTTTGGTGTTGGAAGAAATGCCAATTTTTATTTGTTTCTATTGAGCTAAAATATTAATGGTGTTACTGTCATGGGGCTTCCTGTCTGTGTTGTCGATCAATTTTTGTTTACAGGAAATGGCACCATCATCCAAGAAGAGAAAGGGAAAGGAAGTGGCTGCATCTCCCTCTTACTACTCTCATCGTTTCCGGACAAAAGAAAATGAAGACTACTACAATTCAGTGGTAGTGAACAAATCAATCATTCCGGAAATTGGTTTTGCCTTTAGAGAGGGGGAATTCCCAGAAATCCAAGAAGAGATTGATCGAAGAGGGTGGAGGCTGGTGTGTTCACCTCCTGGAATTGTGGGAATGCAAAGGGTGCTAGAATTCTATGCAAACGCATGGCAGTCAGAAAAGACCAAAGAAAGGGAGTTCAAGAGCTTCCTCAGAGGAAAAGAGATTGACTTCAGCTCTGAAATGGTGGAAACAATTTTGAATCTTGAAGTCAATCCAGAAAAATCACCTTTTGGATATTGTGCACGGTTGAAGGGAAACCAGAAGCTGCAAACGGTGCTGCGGGAGATCTGCAAACCCGGGGCTAACTGGAGGATGGATAAACACGGCAACCCAGTTCAGCTAGCTCGGGGAGACCTTATTCCTGTGGCCAGAGGATGGCTAGAATTCATCAATCGCTCCATCCTCCCGACCACTCATCATTCTGAGGTAACGGTAGATAGGGCAATAATGATCCATTGCCTTATACCAAGGAACAAGTTGATCTGGGCACTGTATTATCCAAGGGTATAGCAAGATTTGTCTACTCAGCAAGACTAACCTTGGGATTCCGTGCCTCATTCAGCGCCTTACTGAAGCTGCAGGAGTAGTGATTGAAGGTGACTCTCCCATCCTGGTGCCTAGACCAATAACTGCTGCAGCCCTTGGAAGATCAAGGAGGAAGGACACTGGTAAGGAACCTGAACTTCCATCTGTTGCCCCTCCAGAGGAACCTATGGAGGACATACCAAGTAAGACTCAGCAGCGACAGGAGTTTACGGACGTGCAGAAGCTGAGGGTCGAGTTGGATGACTTCAGAAACTACTCTCATGACATGTTCTCCTACCTTGTTCATGCATTCCATAGGATGGCTCCAGAGAAATTTCCTGAATGTCAAACTAGCTGTAAAACAAAGTGGAATACAGGGAGCCCAACCCCTCAAATGAAGAGGAGGAGGAAGAAGAAGAGGATGATGAGGATGAGGACCAAGGGGAGATTGACCACCCCCTCAGGTAAGTTTTTAATTTATGATTTTAATTTTTCTGTGTAAGTCGAGTGTTGTTATTGGTGTTTGTTATAGTGTCGTGTTATGTCTGTGTTGTGTAAAGGAGGGATGAACAATTGTAAAAAGAACAAGAGTGATTGTAATGGGTAAGGCTAACTTAAGAATGTGATCAACATGTATGAATGAATTGGAAAAGAAATAATGAATAGGGAGGTAACAAAGAAATGATGCTGCAGAAATAGTTATAGTGGTTCTTGGAGTATTTCTGAAAGACAACTGTGTTGATAAATTAAGTACATAAATGTAGTGTGAAGTCTCTGGAAAATAGATAAAAATGTTTGAACTGTGATAAGTAAAGAGAAGGGTAGACTGTGCTAAAAAAAAAAAAAAAAAAAATTCTAAGACTCTGAGCACCAATGGCTAGGGACATCTTCACTCTTATTTTTAGAACCTAGCTATGTGCTTGTGGTGTGAGTGTGTCAGGGACAGGCTTGGGTAATTAGATTCGAGGGGTGCTTCATCACCTAGCGTCTTGGGCCAACTGGACCGGGAACGTTAATCGAAAACTCATCTTAAAAAGCTACCCTGAGACTAAGCATTTAGAGTCACGAATCTCAAGAGAAAAAGGCATGAGCACTACCCCAAAGATTATTGAGAAAGCTAATTCATCTGAGTGAAATTAAAAAGTAAATGTCTTGCACTACATGGTTGTGAAAATGAAAACATAGTTGGTAGATAGAGATCTCTGAAGAACCATTCTAACATGATCTGTAGTATAAGTCTGAGTGTCTTCCCTATTGCACAATGAATTGTTGAAAGTTATAAAGTAATGAGAAAGTGCAGGTAGTCTTAGTTCTGGTAGTTGGCCTTACTAGTTTATCATTCGAGTTTTGGAAATTCTTGTTCTTAACTCCGGTGCACTACTTGTGTTTGTTCTCTTTGTTGCTTGAGGACAAGCAACACCTTAAGTTTGGTGTTGTGATGTCTTGGCATCTTTATCTAATTTGTTGTTTGAATTCTAATAAATTGTGTTAGTTTAAAGTAATTTCAGTATGCTTTAGGGTGAATTGAGTGTTTTAGAATAAAATGGATTTTCCTGGTTATATATGTTTGGGTATTATTTGGTGCTAATTTCAGGAGCAAGTAATTGATGAAGCAATAGCAACCGGAGAGGCATATTTGAAGGACCGATGCTGACGCCTTGCGCCTGATGCACGCAAGGCGCCTCAAAGTCAGAAACAATTCGGAAGATGTGCGGAAGGCTGGCGCCTTGCGCCTCGCGCGCGCCTTGCGCCTGGATGAACTTCCAAGGCTGGTGCCTTGCGCCCGCGCGCGCGTTGCGCCCAGATGACATCCACAAGCTGGCGCCTTGCGCCCCGTGCACGCGTTGCGCCCGACTGGTCCTCCACAAGCCTGCGCATTGCGCCCCCTGGCGCCTTGCGCCCGAGTAGGATTGAACTGGTGGCGCCCTGCGCCCTGGAGAAACCACCCCATGCAGCGCGTCGCGTCCTCCCTACGCCTTGCGTCCGGATAAAAATGGAAACAGAGCATGTATAATTCAGGATTAAATCTGTTTGGATATTACTCTTGACTAGTTATCTAAAACAAAATCCCTCTGTAATCAATTAAATTCTAGACTATCTGATTATATATAGGACTAGAATAGAGGGAAATGAGGTCATCTATTATCTGATCGATCATCTTGAATCCTTTTTTTTTTCAGCAGCAGCTTGTTTTTCATTCCAGTACTCTGTTTTACTCTGTTTCTCAATATAATGAGTTATTCGTTCTTTAACCTGCTTTCTATCAATTCTATGCTTTGTTACTTTGATTATGAGCAACTAATCCCTTGTTAGGGATAGGGGAATCGTATCACTATGAATTAATCCGATGATTGCAAACCTTTGAATTCTATTTCTTCGATTCAGGTAACTACCTTATGTTTGTGTTGTTCTGAAGATTGGGAAATCGCTTTTCAACTTATCTTGGATTCATATGTTTATTTGGGAAAATAAGTGTGTGAATTAGCTCAAGGGAAATTGCTGGAAGGATTGATAACTAGGAATAGAGTCAAGACTTTATGAACTTTGAATCAGTAAACATATTTCTTTCTGTGAAACGATTTGATCAAGGGATTGACTGATTGTTCATAGAAAAAGTGTTAAATTACCAAGGGATTGGAATTGACAATTTAAGATTCGTTCATTGAATTAAAGTTTTAGAATTTGAAGGCGAGCAATTGTTTTAATTAATTCAGAAGATACTGAACCCGATTCCCTAACCTCTCATCCTTTGAAGTTTCAAAATTAGTTTACTGTCTGTTACTTTGATACTCTTTTGAATTTATGATTTCAAACCTTTCATTACCCTTAATTCGACTCGTCTAATTAGAAATTCACATCACGAAATCTTTGCTCAGTTCTTTAATCCTCGTGGGAACGATACCCACTCACCGTGGACTTTATTACTTGTACGATTCGGTGCACTTGCCGAAGCCCTATCACCCCCTTCAATTCAAATAATCCACCCGTGGGAAACACATACAACCCCTCATGGAGAAACCACCCAAACCTTAGGTGGGGGAATACCCAAAATGTCCAAAACAATCCTTATTCCCAACCCACCTATGGGCAAGCTTCAAATCACCAACCATACCAACAACCACCTCCTAAATACCAAGCCCCACATCAAAGGCCAAACCCAAATCCACAAAACCTACTCACTGGTCCTAAAGCCCCTCTCCAAATTCTAGGCCCACCACCTCCCAACCAAAACACTCAACCTCCTCCCAACACCGAGGCGGAAAGTCCCGCCACGCAACAAATCCTCAAGTTTCTCATGGAACAAAAGCAACAAACCGATGCTCTCCTCCATCAACAAAATGAGATGCAAAGGAAGATCCTTCAATTGGAGAGTGCCCAAGCAACTTCTTTCTCAAGCAACCAAGGAGGACACATTCCCGCTCAACCACTCCCAAACCCAAAAGGGGATGTGAATGTCATCACACTTCGTTCCGGAGCTACTTTACCAGAAAGGGAAGTCTTGAACAAAGATGAGGAGGATGGCAAGAGGAAGGTAAAAGGGAAAGAGAAGATAGTGGTGGAAGAGGAGCACAAGGAAGAGGATGCCCAACATAGGTGTTTTCCATTCCCTCAAATCATTAGGGGAGGCAAGAAGAAGCAAGTGGAGATGGATCCGGATCTATTGGAGACTTTCAAAAATGTGGAGGTCAACATTCCCCTTTTATATGCCATTCAACAAGTCCCCAAGTACGCGAAGTTCCTCAAGGAGCTTTGCACTCATAAAAGGAAGATCAAGGAGGCAAAGGCTCAAGCGGAGGTGGCAATGTTGTCTCCCGCTTTACCAAGCCCTCAATTTCGGCGAGCTCAAGCCCACCGGTTTGCTTCTCCAATTTGCGAACCGGAGCATTCGAAAGTCGGAAGGGATTCTTGAGGACGTGCTTGTTAAGGTAAATGAGTTGATTTTTCCTGTTGACTTCTATGTTTTGGACACCAATGACGATGTTCCATTGGACCAACATACACTCATACTCACTGCATTTTTTCTGTGGATATTATTGATGAACTTGTTTCAATGCTTTGAGTCTTCTAGTATCTTAGACAATACTTCGAGTTTCATTTCTTGTGAAAAATGTTTGGAAGAAGGTGGATTGTGCACAAGTTGTGGAAAAGAGGATTTGGAACTCTTTAGAGAAAATTCTGTGAAAAATTGCTTGGAAGATGTTGACTCGTCACTAGTTAAGGAGGACTCCATAATTAGTGAAGAGGACAACAACAAAAAGAGAAAATTTGATGTGCCAATTCCACCCATTCCGAGCACTTTGGAAAGTTTGGTGTGTCTTGCAAATTCTTCTTCTCCCTCTCCCACTCCTTTGGAAAGTTTGGAACTAAAACCACTCCCCCCTCATTTAAAATATGCATTCTTGGGGGACTCTGAGTCTTGTCCGGTGATTATAGCCAATGGGTTGCCTAACGAGGATGAAATCAAGCTTTTGGATGTTTTGAAAATGCACAAGCAAGCTATTGGTTGGAATCTCTCGGACCTTGTCGGTATTATCCCTTCAATTTGTACCCACCGTATCTTTTTGGAAGAAGGGGCTAGACCGATTAGGCAACCTCAGAGGAGAGTGAACCCTCTCATTTTTGACGTGGTCAAAAAAGAGATTTCTAAGTTACTACAAGCGGGAATCATCTATCCTATTTCTGACAGTGAATGAGTGAGTCCGGTGCAAGTAGTGCCTAAGAAATCTGGAATTACTGTGGTTAAAAATGAGAGGGATGAGTTGCTTACTACTAGAGTCCAAAATTCATGGCGGGTGTGTATTGATTACCGCCGCCTAAATAGTGTGACCCGCAAGGACCATTTTCTTTTACCTTTTATTGATCAAATGTTGGAAAGGCTTGCGGGACAGTCGCACTATTGTTTCTTGGATGGGTTTTCCGGATACTTCTAAATTCATATTGCCCCTGAAGACCAGGAGAAAACTACTTTTACTTGTCCCTTTGGAACCTATGCTTACCGTAGGATGCCATTTGGACTATGTAACGCTCCTGGCACCTTTCAAAGATGCATGATGAGTATTTTTTCGGAATCTTTGGGCAAATGTTTAGACGTGTTTATGGATGATTTTACAGTATATGGGACCTCCTTTGAGGATTGCTTGCAAAGCCTCTCCCAAGTTTTGGAAAAGTGCATTAAAACAAACCTTGTGTTGAATTTCGAAAAATGTCACTTCATCGTGAACCAAGGTGTTGGTTTAGGCCACATTATTTCTAAGGAGGGTATTGCAGTAGATCCGGCAAAAGTTGAGGTCATTTCCTCTCTACCTTACCCCGCAAGTGTGCGGGAGATTCGTTCCTTTTTGGGTCATGCAGGGTTTTATCGGCGCTTCATCAAGGATTTTAGTAAAATCGCCAAACTGTTGACCAATCTCCTCCAGAAAGATGCGGAGTTCTATTTTGGTGAGGAATGCAAGATTGCATTTGATAGCTTGAAGAGGAGCCTTGTAACACCCCAATAATTACCTCTTTATGCTTAAGTCACATAGAGTTAATTACCGGAAATTATCATCTTGTTTCAGAGTTTAATTTTGAAGTTAAGGATACGCGGAAAATAGGGCCAATTATTTTCGTAAGAGAACGTAATTTAAAAATCTCGGCTTGTACGTGACAAGGTATAATCTGATACACCAAACTATGAACTTGTAAATTACATATAACCGAAATAACATAATACACATAAGTGGCCCAATACATACATATAGTTTCACGTACACAAGGAAATACATTTAAACGTAAAATCCCAAAATAGATATTACAATATTTAAATACGTACTAGAATTTCTAAGAGAACTATAAGCTTGTACAGACACTTATACTTCCCTTATAAATCCATCTGAGTAAAATATGGTACATAACATAACATGATATCATATACCGAAAGATCTACATTCCTAATGTTCTAAACTCGTTGGATGTCCGAGCCTCGATCCTCTTGTAACTCCGAATCCGTTCACTTAGCGAGATACCTGTATCTAAAACAAAAGGTGGTGGAATTGGGGTGAGCTCCACGGACTCAATAGGGGGATCACTCCGGTTTTTTATGAAACAAATGAAATATGCAGAGACCATATTAATAATATTTTCACAATTACATATTTATTCCGGAGTGTCTTACCTATATGCTTCTTATTAATTAAATAAATGTTATGCAACAATAAATAATCATCATCGTGCTGACATTGAATACTTGAAAACATGTTCGTTAACATGCAACGGTTGCATAATCAACACTATGCATACGGTCACATGTTAAATATAACTATTCATATAAAGGTTGCACAATCAACATCATGCATACGATTATATGTGTCATGTGCTATAATTTTCATGAATCAATGGCACTACCCTCTCTCTTTCTACCTCCGCATACACCTGACCCCTAGGCTATGAGCTCATACCTATCTAGTTTTCTACTAGATCTCTGTGGGGAAGAGGGTTTTTATTCACTTTCTTTACAAATCGATATTGGGGACCGAGGGTGCCAACCTCCCTTGCCAATCTCGTTTTGTAAAGGAAGCTACTCATAAATCTCATTTTCTGATTCACATGACCTTTCACAACTTCTTTAAAATATCAGAATGCATAATATACATCATATTCTCTTCATAACATATATGTCATAATCATCATCATATACATGTAATCATATAATACAATTAGCCTCATATATTATTCTTTTCATTAAACCAATCATTATCATTAATCAAAATATGGTTCTGATATATATATATATGTATATTCCTTGTACTGTTTTATTTCAAAGACCATATGTGAGGTTAGAATCATTATGAAAACAAAATGGCAGAAAACATAATTCTGCAGAAAGTTCTGCGATCTGGTCGCTAGCGCGTCCTCTGTGGCCGCTAGCGCCCAAGTCGGTTCCCTACACCCGCTAGCGCCTGTAACCTGGTCGCTAGCGCGTGTACACTCGCTAGCGGCTATGATTTGGCCGCTAGCGCGCATATCGACCCTGCACTCATGTCAGTTTACATAACAGCAACCATTTGATGCAAATAAAGGCATATACTCGAATTTGATGTATGAAAACACCTTAATACATAACTTAACATGAATCTAAACCCCTACCTCTTGTAGTTTTTCTCTATCCAAGCTAGAAATCACTTTTTGTTATTGAACTCCTTGCTTAAAACTCTACCTATGCTTCTTTGATGATGGTGATGATATTTCTATGATTTCTGATGGTTTCTATTCGGTTAGAATGAAAGGGTTTGATGAGGAGAATCTGATTATGATGTTTGTTCCTTGATGTGATGAGCTTAGGTGATATTGAAATGAGGTTTGAGTGTTTGTGAGCTTAGGGAGTTTTGAGAGAGTTGAAGGTGTTCTTGAAGGATGGAGGGGATGATTCTGATGTTTAAGGACTTCTTCTGGAGTTATAAGGTGGGTTGGAACGGAGGGACCTAATGCAAATATCAAAAAGATGAAGGGTGGTGGGTGAAAATGCAAAATGACAAAAATTCTGTTCTGTCACGAGACTGGTCGCTAGCGAGGGACATGCGGCCGCTAGCGACCAACAACACCGCATTACCCGCTAGCGCCTTGTCACGGCCGCTAGCGACTAACATCTGCCGCCTCACCCGCTAGCGACTAGAACTGGTCGCTAGCGAGCAGCTGCTGATACATGACAGCAGCAGCAGTTTCAAGTATCTAAAACTCCAAAATGCACCTAACACTCTCTAAACCATTTCTAACACCCTAGACACCCTTTACACACCTATATAAACTTATACATAACCATAAATACCCAAATTCTCTCATGATTGTTTCTTAACTTCCTTCCCAAGGTTCTTAGTCTATTTTATTGTATTTAACTCGTATGCAATGAATCTATCAACATAATACACATAACACATATCAAATAACACATATACATCAAAATACATCCCGATCACATACATATTCCAATTACACCTTGATTAAAGTGATTATAACTAAATCCCTCTAATTAAGGTATAATTAGAATTTTGGGGTCTTACAAGCCTCACCTCCGCTCCGGTGGTGCAACCCCCCAATTGGGAGCTTCCGTTCGAGATCATGTGTGATGCTTCCAACTATGCGGTGGGCGCCGCATTGGCACAACGGGAGGGTAAGATACCACTTGTCATTTCTTATGTTTCGCGAGCTTTGGATGCGGCACAGTCCAATTACACTGTCACGGAAAAAGAGTTGCTTGCCATTGTCTTTGCTTTGGAAAAGTTTCGTTCTTACTTACTTGGCTCGCACGTGATAGTGTATACGGACCATTCCGCTCTCAAGTTTTTGCTTAAAAAGCCGGATGCAAAGCCCCGCCTAATTAGGTGGATGCTTTTGCTTCAAGAGTTTAATTTAGAGATTCGGGATCGAAACGGCAATCAAAACTTGGTTGCCGATCATTTGAGTCGAATTGAGCATCTTAAGGATGACTCATTTCCTCTCAATGATCGCTTCCCCGATGAGAAGCTTTTGAGCATCACTGTCACTTCTCCTTGGTCTGCGGACATCGCAAACTATTTGGCAGCCAAGGTGACCCCCACACACTTTTCAAAAGCCCAAGTGGCCAAACTCAAGTGTGATTCCAAGCAATATGTGTGGGATGACCCTTATTTGTGGAAATTTTGCGGGGACCAAGTAGTGAGGCGATGTGTGCCAAAGCATGAAATGGAGTCCGTACTCAAGTTTTGTCACTCTCAAGCGTGTGGTGGCCACTTCGGACCGCAACGCACTTCTCGAAAGATTTTAGAGTGCGATCTCTATTGGCCATCCCTCTTTAAAGACTCATTTGAATTTTGTAAAAAGTGTGAGAGTTGTCAAAGGACGGGGAAAATATCCAGGAAGAACGAAATGCCCCAACAACCCGTCTTGTTTTGTGAAATTTTTTATGTGTGGGGAATCGACTTCATGGGTCCATTTCCCGTTTCCTCTAGTTTTGCATATATATTGTTGGTTGTTGATTACGTGTCGAAGTGGGTTGAGGCAATCCCCACTCGCATGAATTACTCTTCTATGGTTTGTGCTTTTGTGCGGTCAAATATTTTTTGTCGTTTCGGCACCCCAAGAGCCATCATTAGAGACCAAAGTACTCATTTTTGTAACCATAGCTTTGAGGCGTTACTCCGTAAGTATGGGGTTTCACATAGGGTGTCCACACCCTATCACCCCCAAACTAACGGACAAGCCGAGGTGTCCAACCGGGAAATTAAATCTATTTTGGAAAAGGTAGTTGGACCCTCTAGAAAGGATTGGAGTGCTAGGTTGCATGATGCTTTATGGGCGTATCGGGCCGCCTACAAAACTCCGATAGGGATGAGCCCCTTTCGGATTGTTTTTGGCAAGGCGTGTCATTTGCCCGTTTAGTTGGAGCACCGTGCTTATTGGGCGGTGAAACAATGCAACATGGATCTTGGGGCCACCAGAATGGAAAGAAAGTTGAAATTGCAGGAATTGGAGGAGCTAAGGCTTGAGGCGTACGAAAGTGCGCAGATTTACAAGGAGAAAACAAAAGCATTCCACGATCGGAACATCTTGAGGAAAGAATTCAAGGCGGGGGACAAAGTCCTCTTGTACAACTCGAGGTTGAAATGGATGGCGGGAAAGCTCAAGTCTAGATGGGACGGACCATTCACCGTAGTCTCCGTATTCCCGCATGGTGCGGTTGAATTGGAGAATGAACAAAAACAGAAATTTAGGGTGAATGGGCACCGTTTGAAGTTATTCCAACAACAAGAAGCTAATTCCGAAGCCTCCGTTGATGTCAACCTCCAAGAGTCGGTCTACCTGCCATAAGAGGTTCACCCGTCCAATTTAAGGACGTTAAACAAAAGTGCTTGGTGGGAGACAACCCACCGGTAAGTTTTCTTTTTCTAGCACTTTCACTTGCATTTTCATAGGTTAGGAAGCATGTTTTGGTAGTTTAGGCACCTTTAAACTCAATTTCCCACTTTTCTGCAGCATTTTCCTGCATAATTCTGAATCTGCATACTCTGGTCGTCAGCGACCGCAAGCCACGTCGCCAGCGACCATACCACTGTCGCCAGCGACCGTTAATCTTGTCGCTGAGCGACCAGCACCTCGAGTGTGAGATTCTGTCCAAATTCTGAGATAGAACCCAGTCGCTAGCGACCGCATAGGCCATCGCTGGCGACCACACTTCTGTCGCCGGCGACCACAGGCACCGTCGCTCAGCGTCCAGCCCTAAAATTGGTTGGTTCTGCCTAAATCTCTGGAATGTCTTTGGTTGCTGGCGACCACATCTTCCGTCGCTGGCGACTAGAGGACCCGTCCCCGGCGACCACCCGTTTCTTCGCCTAGCGACTAGAGCCCAAGTGACACTCATTCTGTTTGAATCTATATCCATTATTTGTCGCCGGCGACCTGCTTTTCTGTCGCCAGCGACAGTGCTTTTCGTCGTCGGCGACCGCACCTATAGTCGCTGGCGACTTATTAAAAAAAAATAAAAAATAAAAAATATTCAAAATCGCAAACATACAAAACGATCCCGTTTTGGTTTCAGCCCATTTTAATTTCCCTCTCTTCTATTCGTCGCTCTCATCTTCTCTCACTCTTCACCATTCTCCCTCTCATACTCTTCACCAACACACACACACTCAACAAAACCCTAACCACCGCCCTCTGTCCGTGCCACCACCGCCGCCCTCTGCTCCGGCCGTCTTCCTTCGCTACGCCCTCCACCCTCTTCCTTCTTTTTCTCTTTCTTTCTCTCTCTCGCTCCATTTCTCTCTCTACCGCGAGCAACAGCATCGCCGCGCCCCAGCCACCACTGCGCCGGCCATCGCCTCCACACCGCCGGTTGCGAACCGGAAGGCACTATCACCGCGAACCTCGCACCAACCGCGTCGGCGACCTCCCTGTTTCGCGCTGCTCTGCATTCTCTCTCTCTCTCCCTGTTTTGCTCTGACCAGGACCTCCGAGCGCCGCCTTGCTCAGGCCGTCGCGGGTCTGCTTCCAACAATTCTCTCCATTTAACCTTCTTCAACCCTCCTTTCATTTTCATAGCATTGTAAGTTCATCTTTTGTTTAGGTGTTGGTTTGTTCTTCAATAAAGTGCATATAATTTTATTTCACTTCATTTTAATTGAATGTTTATTTAATGAGCATTGCATTTCATAATAGCATTTTGATTAGGTTTTGGTTCTGTTAATTGGTGGCATTTAGTTGCATTTAGTCTCACTGTTGCCTAATTTGTGTAGGTTTAGGTCTTTAGATTTTAGTAATTGATTAGGAAGTAATTCTGTTGCATTTCACTGGTTGGTGCATCTAGTTTTAGGTTATCTTGTTAATTCCACTTTTGTTAATCTCATATAACATTTAGATTGTGAGTTCATTCTTGTTGTTAATAATTATTGTCATCTCTTTGTTTGTTTTAGATAATTTAGCACATTCTAGATACCATTGTGTAGTTGCATCTAGGTTCATGCATTTATCTACATTGCATTCTGGTTGTGTGTTGTTGTGGTATGTGTGACACAACTCGAACTCGAGTGTTTGTTTTTCGTGCTAATGTTTTGTTGTTCCTATTGGCTATTTTCTGTTGCAACTTACTTTGCAGATGGCTTCCAAAGGAAAAGGCAAGTGGCCAGCCCAACCGGCACTTACTGAAGAGGAGTTGGCTGGGCCAGCTCAAGACCGCCACAAATTTTGCTGTTTGGAGGCCGAAATTGCCTTCAAGGACCACATGCTACATCGGACGGTCACTGCGGAGTCCTTCCTTACCTACCGCAATTCTTCGAAGGGCGTCTTGGACACTATGGTGGCTTCCATCGAAATCCGCCAATGGGGGTTTATGCTAGAGCCGCAAACTCAGCCCAACAGTTCTCTCGTCCGGGAGTTTTATGCCAACCTCCTATCTGATGAAGCTACACTCGTCCAAGTGCGGGGTTGTCAAATCCCCATCTCACCCGAAGCCATCGCCACTTTCCTATCAAATAGTGTGACCCGCAAGGACCACTTTCCTTCAAGTGCCCTACATTGGCCGAGACGACTACGCCCGCTTCTCAGATTGCGTCTCCAATGACAGACTCTACCCCCGTCACGCTCAGAATCCAGTCCACTCTATTGACCATTGAGGTGAGAGCGTGGTTCCTGTAAGACCCCGAGAGCTTAATCATACCTTAATTAAGGAGATTTGAGAAATAATCGCATTACTTAAGGTATAATTAGGATGTATGTGCATTTAGAACGTGTTTTGATATGTTTGCATGGTTAAATATGTGTTCTGTGTGTTATGTGTATGATAAAATGACATTTATGTTGCATTATGAGTAAAAATGTAAATTGAAATAGGAAAACGAGTTTAGAGAAACAATCTAATTAGGAATCATGAGAGGTTTTAAGCAATTAGGATCATGTATAAGTTTATATAAGTATATTAGGGTTGTTTAAGTGATTGGTGATGGTTTAGGAAGCTTTAGAGAGCAATTGAAGTTTTAGAGCATGAAAAACAGTTTCTGCTGCTGTTGCTGTCATGTATCAGCATTCCGTCGCTAGCGGCTAGCTCCAGCTCGCTAGCGAGGAATGTGGTAAGGATCACCGCTAGCGACCATAATGAGGCGCTAGCGATGGGAGGCGGTGAAAGCGGTCGCTAGCGGCCGCAGTAAGCTTGCTAGCGACCAGCTCGATGACAGAACAGGATTTCTGCATTTTTCACATTTTTCTTTAGTCCCTCATCTTGTAATAATTTCCCATAGGTCCCCCTCCGTCCCTACAACTTTCCCTCAGTCTGAAGTAACTTCATTCACTCTAAAAACACAAATCTAAACACCTTCAACCCTCCAAGATCAAACCACATAATCTCCATAACCACCAAACACTCAAACCTCACCATTTCTTCACCAAAACTCATTCCAAATCAGAAACTAAACTCATACTTAGGATCCCTATATCAATTCCTTCCATTCTAACCGAACAAAAATCAGTCGGGAGCTTCAGAACTTCAAATACCATCATCAAGAGTAAGGAAACTTCATAAGCAAGTAGCTTGAAGAGGAACATAGTGGTTCTTAGCTCTAGAAGGCAAAACTCCAAGAGGTAGGGGTTAGATTTATGTTAGAGAATGTATTTTGATGTTTTTCATGCATTAGATTCGGTTGTGATGGTGCTATGTATTAAAAATCATAATCTGAGATGAACCTTGCTGAGAACAGAATCGCAGTACACGCTAGTGGCCAAACTCTAGCCGCTGGCGGAGGTACACGCGCTAGCGGCTATACTGCAGGCGCTAGCAGGCGTTTTAGCCGCCTTTGGCGCTAGCGGCCACTTGCTGTGCGCTAGCGGCCAGGTCGCAGAATTTTCTGCAGATTCTCAGTTTTCTGATATTTTAGCATTTAAAATGATTTTGACTTTATGATATATTTTTCTGTGGTACAGTATTATAAGCATATGTATAAGTATCAATACTAAATTATAAAAAGAAGTTCTTAATGATTTACTAAAGGAATTACAAATGAATATTTTTATGCATTTATGCTTAAAGTGTTAATGTAAGTAAATTTGAAAGATATGTGCAATTATATGTGTTGTATGTGTATTTTGATTGACCAGAACTATGATAAAATGTCATGTGAAGTGAAAAATAAGTTTATGAGTAGCTTTCTCTGCAAATGGGTTTGGCAAGGGAGGTTGGCACCCTCGGTCCCCAATACCATTTTTGTAAGAGAAAGTGAATAAACCCCTCTTCCCCACAACTTCCTAGTAGAAACTAGAGAGGTATGAGCTCATAGCCTAGGGGATGGTGATGCGGAGGTAGAAAGTAAGAGGGTTGTGCCATTTATAGTAAAAGATCATGACACATGACATAAGGGATGTTTTATTTGTATTATATTGTATCTTAATTATGTATTGGACATTGCTTACATATCATATGCATGCATTAAAATAATTATCAAAGATGCATATAGGTATGACACTCCGGGGACCTATATAAATATGTTCTTTGAAAATAAAAATTAATTAAATTATGCATATATTACTGCTTTTAAAATAAACCGGAGTGATCTCTCTATTGAGTCCGTGGAGCTCACCCCACTTCCACCACTATTTGTTTTAGATTCAGATCAAGGCACCGGTCCGACTACTAGGTGAGCAGGCTGATACTGACAGAGGATTGAAGGCTCGGACACTTTGAGAGACTTATACTTTAGAGTCTTATCTTTCTGATATTTTGTATTATCACGTTATGTATTATCCGACGTTTAGTTGAGTTTATAAGAGAACCATAAGTGACTGTAAACGCTTATGGTACTCTTAGAAACTCTAATACTCTACTAATGTAATATTATTTCAGATTTTTCGTTTACATGTATAATTCCTATGTGTACCTGAATCTATTTGTATGTAATGGGTCACTTTCATGTATTATGGTATTATGGTTATGTGTATTCACAGTTTCATAGTTTGGTATATCAGATTATGTCTCATCACGTACAAGCTACAATTTAATACTCGCACTTTTTACTTTGAAAATTTTATGGCCCTATTTTCCACGTATCCATATTTTTGAAAATTGCCTCTGAAACAGAATGATAAATTTCCGGTAATTAACTCATTATGACTTAAGCATAAGGAGGTAATTATTGGGTGTTACATGTAACACCCGTAATTCAAGATTTTTCCTGCTTTTGTGTAGTTTCAGTCGTCGGTACGGATTTCGGTACCCCGGTGAGTAGATTCATATATATATATATATACATATGATTAATAAATTATGTTTGATGACGGTGATAATTGATTATGAGAATTATATATATATATATATGTGTATGTGTATGAGGTGCGCCCAATGATGTAAATTGAGTGTGAATGTATTGCTATTGCCTTAATATATATATGAATTTGGATGAGATTATGTGTGATTAAATTTTCTGGTGTGTGTTATGTGAGTGACTCATTGGCATCTGCTATGTGATGATTTGGAGTTGTGTTGGTAATATGGGAACTCAAGGGAGAGTGCGGAGTGCAGAGTTCGCACTCTGCTACAGCAGGTCACCGCCCAGGCGCTTGTACTTCCGCCCAAGCGGTTTTAACCGCCCAAGCGGTTTTAACCGCCCCAGCGGTGGGCACGACCGCCCAGGCGGCCTGCTTGCGATCAATGTGGACAACATCGCCTCTTGTGGTCATGTTCCCTTCGAAATTAAAATATTTCATTGTAAAATGTATGGAACCTTAAGAATTCAATTACGAGGCACATGCTTAGGATTATATATTAGGTGTATATGTATATATGTACTTTTATTTACATATATGGTTTTATTTTTATATATATATTTGTAAATGTATATGGGTGCATTTATATATATGTAGAATAAATAATCATATATTAGTAACATGAGAATTTATGATGTGTATGTAATATGCGTATATGTATTTGTGTGACTTTGTGAGTATACTCTAAGCTGTGACATAATAATTTAAGTTTGCTTGAGAAGCAAGGCAAACTTAATATTATTAGTGTACGAGCTAGAGAGTCCCTGAGAGAGGCAATGATCATTACGAAATTCTGTTGAGACCTTAATATTTACTTGAGAGTCCCAAATTGGTGTTTAGAAAATAATTTGAAAATAATTCCACCAATATTGAGGAGTTATGATTTTAGAGCTATTATTATTAAATTTCACATTTTCGTAATTTCGGCAAAATTCTTTTAATATCAAAATAATGTGAAATTTTTAATATAGCGAAATAATTATTTTAGACTTGTTGAGAGTCTCGTAATGTTGAGGAAATTTTTTAACGATCATGTGCTATTTTCTTATTTGATATGTTGAATATTTAGTGAGTATTTGAGTAACCTGAGAGAGAGCCTGAGCTTAATCCTAAACACAACCGGGACTGTAACACCCTACTAAATAGTCCTTAACGCTTAAGTCATTTTAGGTCATTTCATAAGGGTTACCTCCTGTTATCATGTTTTATCTTTATATTTAAAATATAATACGCGAAAAATAGGCGGGAGTAAATTTTCGAAAATCATTTGCGGTATAGAAAATAAGGGTCTTGCGCATAAATACAACGATAATAATAAGCGATACAAACATCATATAATAACTCCCATCAAGTAACAAACATGAAGTAAATACTAGGTCTCACCCCATAAGCCAAAAACTGTGACCTATGAGATTCTACCATAAATATGAGTAAATAAATAGCTGCCGGCTAACAAAGGTCCGGACTCAGAAAAAAATAATAAATAAATAAACGTAGCGGAAGCATAAAAGTCATAACATCTGATAAGGAAATAAAACATGTCTCTGATATCTAAGGAACTACATCATAAACTAAGTCTGCACGGGCTCCTCGTGTGCTCCGACATCCTGCTCTATCTGCTCCTCTAAAAGGTGGGAAAAACATAGGGTAAGCACTGGGAAGTGACTCAGTAGAGGAAGCCGCCCCGGGTTTAATTATAAAATAAGTGAAGCATGAATGAGTTTAATTCGGATATAAGTTGAAAATCAATCTTTCCCCGGAACGTCTTACCTAAGTGCATCTTGTCCATTTTATTAATTCGTATAACATATCATAATTAAAGGTCCATGTGTAGTGTACTATGTGCTTCTATCACAATCAGGGGAAATATAACATAACAGAACATTTATCAGAACTTTCTTTCAGAGCATCTTATCATTAACTTATACTTTAAATCTGTCAGACATGGCAAAGCCTCCCTCCCATCCTTACTCCTACAATCCGGCCCCTAGGTATGAGCTCATCCTAAAACATACGGGGAAGAGGGGGTACAGTTCACCTTCCTCAAGTGAAGGAGTTGCAGCCGAGGATGCCACCCCTCCCTATAACACTCATCACAAGCTGAAGGCTACAGGGTATTTTTAATCTTTCAGAGTTTCAGAGATCTTCAGAACGTTTTTAATTATCAGAAATCTTTCAGAGTTAACAGAGATCTTTCAGAGCACCAGATATCTTTCAAACATCTTTAACTTTTACCGAGTGACAGAGTTAATTCACTCAAATCATTTCATCATAATATATATCATATACTCACATAAACAATTTAACGCATCATAAAAGCAATACATATACTCAATATAACATATATATCTCATACAATAATTAATAACATCATAGCTATTAAACATACATATAAACGTACTTTATAGCTCATATAATCATATATAAATCATGCATAAATCATATATAACATTTATACAAGTCGTAGAACGCATTAGGGTACATAAAAGGGTAAAAACATGTCATTTATACTCTTTACATCATGGAATAAACATAGCACATTCACTTACTTACTTTGACATCATGGAGAATAAATAAATACAACTCTTTATCAAATAAACATGATATACAACTACTTATAAATATTATTCTCAATGCTTCTATACCTTCATGTCATATGATCTCGTTTATTTTATTATTATTTCTTACTTATACTTTATTCTAGTTTTACTTGTACTTTGTACTCTACCCTTAAGTATCTTGTAAACTCTCATATTTTATTCATCACCAATCTTGTCTTCTATACTATTATTGTTACTATTACTATTATCATTAAATATCATATATTATACATGTTGTGTTTTCTTACTGTATTATTCTTTTATTATTATTATTATTATATTATTATCATTATTATTTCTACATGTTATCTACCTATTATTAACTAATATACATGTTAATAGGTATAAATTTATGTAATAATAATATATAATAGTAATATACATATACTAGTAAACTGTTTTTTTTTTTCTTTTATATATATATATATATATATAATGCTCTCAGGTTCACGCTGTCAGGAATGGGAATGAAGGAATGCTCGCTCACGCTAAAGGTATATATATATATATATATCTTATTTCAAAAACTCGCTCAGGCTGCCATATGTATACACACGCTAAACCTTGTACAAATTCTATTTTGTCATGTAGCCTGAAATAACACTCGAATGCACTGAAATGCATATATATAGTTCGGAAAACTACTCTTCATCATTCCTAATGATTAGTCATCCACTGTTATCGAACACGGAACAACATAATAATAATTGATAAATGTTCGGGAATAATTTTTTTCTTTGAAATAAATTCACAAAAAGGTACCCTTTTATGAACCCTACTGGGAAAAACGACCATAACATCAATTCCCTAAATTAATCATTAATATGCACGAAAATAACATGCCTAAAAACCCCTACCTCTGAAGACAAAATGCTAGAATGCAAAGAGAAACCCCTTTTTTCCCGACGTTGCTCTCGTTGGAAAACCTCTCTCTAGCCCCACGAACGGTCCGGTGACGCCGGAGACTCTTAACGGGGAAACAGAATCGGTAGAAAGCTCCGGCTTGATGGGAGGATTAAGAATAAGAATTTATTTTCTGGATTGGGTGAGGTTTGATGGGTGTTTCGTGGTTTGGAGTATCAATGGCTTAGGGAGCTCTTGAGAGAAAGATGGCTATGGCGGCTCAAAAGAAGGAGGAGAGTGTTTTTTCTCAATTGAAGAGGGTTACTAGTGTTTATATAGGGAATGGATAGGTCAAGAGTTATTGTGGGGCCCACCGTTACTTAAATTACTAAAACACTCCAAATCCCCCCAAATAATACTATAACTCTCATATAATTTTTCTAATATTTAAATATAAATTAAAATACACACATAGGCACATAAAATAAAATAAAATAAAATAAACTAAAATGAAATAAAATAAAATAAAATAAAATAAAATAAAATAAATAATAATATATAACACTAACATTATCTAATAACTTCATGTAACTCATATAAATATTTTATATCATCATTCCTAACCTGATGCATCATCTAAATACCAATTAAAACTCATATATGCATCCAACGTACTCTTCCACACACAATGAACACTCACATAAATACACATAATTATCATGACATATAATTTACACACGTAATTCACATAGCATAGAATGAACACATATATACACACTTAAATCACGTCACACATAAGGGTTTGACTAGAAGAAACTTATCCACCCAAACCGAATTAAATCCTAATCAAGGTCAATTACCCTTAATCTCACTTAATTTGGACTTAATAAAAGTCGGGGTGTTACAGGGACCACTTTTGAGGACCCTGAGCCTTCCAAAATTTTTAAACTCTACCCCCAAAAATTTAGTTGCGAATTTCTTACTCAAATACATACTCATACTCACTGCCTAGAGACATTTAACACTACAACCACACAAAAATTCAAAACAACCCCACCCCATTATCCATATTAGTCTCGGCCAGCCCCTCCCCACTAAAACACAAATCTCATTTTCATAAAAACACATTTCAAAAAGCCCTCTTCTCCCCTTCCAAACACCATTGTCGGCCAGCCCCTTTGGGAGTAAGGAAAACCACCACCAACCACCTCCTTTGTGCTTCCTCTTCAAGAAATCAAGTGAGTTACTCATACTATCTCTTGGTGTGTTGATTTTTTGCTCTTGCATGTGGCTGATTTTTGCTGTTTGATGGGTTTCCTAAGCCCTAAATTTCGTGTTGCTGTTGTGCTCCATAGCTATGGCTGATAGTAATGTGGTGGATTGTGAATGTATGTTGAGCTTGCATGTGTGTGTGGGTGTGATTTATTTTGCATGTGGCCCTTGAGAATTTGAGCATTTGTTGCCGTTGCATGTGTGTGTGGGAATGGGTTTCGTGGGTTTTCTGATGTATGAGAGGGAAGGGTTGAGGTTTGAGATGGTGGAGCAGAGCTTGAAGCTCTATTTCTGCGTTTCTGCAGAATCGGGCCGCCCGGGCGGAGCGAGACCGCCCCAGCGGTCTGCTCCTCGCACTGGGCGAGAAGAAGATGATGACGACCGCCCCATCGGTGCGGGACCGCCCCGACGGTCATGACCGCCCCGACGGTCATGACCGCCCCGACGATCATGACCGCCCCATCGGTGCGGGACCGCCCCGGCGGTCATGACCGCCCCAGCGGTCGATTCAGAGGCAGGGACAGTTTTTGTGATCTTATGTTTTTCCGCTTTTCATTAAATAAATTGCTACTTGTTTATATGTGCTGAGCCTTGAGAAATATGTTATATGATATTTGGATCCTTTCCTAGCCTTGTGATTATAGATGTATATGTAATTGCATAGATGTTTACTTGTTAAAGGATGAGAACTCTTTGGAAAATGACACACACACACTTGAAAATACTTTTGTGAAAGTATCATATGTCTTGTGAATAAAGTGTTTGCCAAATTTAATTTAATTATAGTGAGAATTTAGCTGAGTTAGTCTGGGCTTGGGACTTGGTTTAAAAATATGAAATGAGCCTTAGAAAAAGTGTTTTAGCTATTCTAATTCAAAAATGTTAAGACTTTGGAAAAATGGTGTTTGTAGCCCCTAGATCACTGAAAGGCACGAATGAATAGCGAAGGGAAATTTTATTATATTGAGTGCTCACACTTATGTTTTAAATTCTGATTTTGTGAAATTTTGATGCTTAAGGAGAATGTAAGACATAAACTTGATAATAGTAAGAACATGCTAAGTGATATGTGAAATTGCGAAGCAATGAAATTAGGAAATCCGTGAACATGCATAAGATTTTGGAAATACGAAACTTAGAGCCCTTGAACTATGGTTTATGATGTAATTGATGAGATGCTAAATTGTGTGGTGTGGGCATATGGTAAATGATTAATGTGTATATATTGAGGTAAGGAACTATGGATTACTAAGATATAAAGCTATACGAACTACAATATGCTAATGTGAAGAAAGTCTTTTAGGTCGACGTGAAGTGACATTAAATGTTTGTTGTATGGTATGACAAAGATGGTATAGATATATGATGTGATGAAACGATAAATATGCTCATTTCTTATGTGTTTGATTTCATATTTTATGTGGGTTTGAATAATTGTTTTAAAGATAGATTGAGTGCATAGTGAATTCTGGAGTGAGATGGTTGTTGCAGTGATACGATTATGCACCTATATACTGTTAAGAAAAGTAATGAATCACGAATGATCATTAGGTTGGTTTCGTGGAGAATTCCGGGTAATTCCTGAGGGACATGCCAGGAAACTCCCGAGGAGTACCCCGAAGAACAACTAGATAGAGATTTATTGAGATGATTGTATGATTAGGTTGGTTTCGTGGAGAATGCCGGGTAACACCTGAAGTACATGCCAGGAACTCCCGAAGAGTATCCCGAAGCAACTAGAGAAAGAATTGGACGTTATGGGATGCATCAATGGTATCACGTGGGGTGATAGCGGTATGTATAGCTATTTAATATAGTTGTCTATGGGATGCATCAACGGTATCATGTGGGGTGATACCGGCATGTATAAGCGCTTGTATGATTATAGCCGTGGAGTTGAACCTATGGTCGGCCGAGATCCAGCCACCGAGAGGATAGGTGGTGGTGCATTATGTCCCACATAGTGGTTCCGGTCTATGGTGGGCAAGGGGACCGAGTGACGGTGGATTTCCTAGCACGGATGCCTCCGGATCGATGACCCACAGCCTAGGCGAGGACAGATTGGTAACCAGTGATAGGATCTCCTCATTCGGGACTCAAAGCATGCATGGGACACTTAGTCCTTTTTGGAAACTCCAAGTGTAGATCCCGAGAGTCTTATTTATCCGGGTGTAGATCCCGAGAGACTCATTTATCCGGGTGTAGATCCCGAGGAATTATTTTATTCGGGTGTGGATCCCAAGACATGATAAAGTGGAGAACGGCTAAACCATTGGTTCAACAAGACGAAGGGGTCTTAAGTGTAACGAGTGGACCCTGGAACTTATAGTACGGCCTATAAGGGACTCGTTGAACGCAAGATACACTTAATACTTACGTAGGTTGCTAGAAATGCGAGAACTTAGGAAGACCCTTAGGTTCCCCTAGAAACGGACCAGTAAGATGTGTGACCAGTCAAAGTAAGGACTTCACTGTTGCCTCGATTTTAAATTGAAAAGGAAAGAAAAAGGGCTTGTACCATGGTGAAGTATTACTTTGACTGGCTAGAATCGGCTGCATGAGCACGTAGGTCGGTGTGCTCCGAGTAACTCACTAAGACTTCAATGTCTTATTCTATTCGTTTCTTGTGCCTCGATTCTAGGTCTTACCCTTGTCCCGGCATTTGCCTCGGCACGCGTACCATCATCACCGCCAAGAGAGGTATCCAGACCTTTGTCGAACGAACCTATTCCAGATTCCTACCCGGGGGACGACGAGGTCGCAGAGGCATCTTTAGAGATGGATGCGTAACTTGTGGAATGTGGGACGAAGGACCTCGACTCGGAGACTGCAGTGGATTCCATCCCAGAAGAACCAGCGGCATAGCTTGATGGACTATGTCTTGTTCCCTTTTTGTGGATAATCATTATATTAGGAGCCTTGCACTTTTTGTATGGACACTTTGAATTGTTCAACTTTGAAGCCCCTTATTGTTGTATAATCTAGGTCAAGGTTTCTATTGTCCATCATTGTTATTATCCTTTTGAGCAACTTTTGATTTTAATATGTTGTATCCCTTGAACAGAGATCTTGAAACTCTTAAGTATTTGTAATACAGACACATATGTATTTTGTGGCCAAATATGTATGGGCCTTCACTTATATTTTTGGTTATCCATTATTGTTGGGTTAGATGCTTATCTAGGATATCCATTCGTGCATGATTCCAAAGGTCATGGCTCTCGAGTTTCAACAATGTTATTTGTTCGTGATAACGGTTTATGCTATATACAAAAAAAACATGGGGTTTTTGGGTGTTTGTAACATTGCAAGTTGTTAATTATGTCCATGGCATAGTTAATAAATTGGGATGTTACATTATAGTTCCGCCTTGTTTGCTCATTTATATTTGCCACTGGCCACTTCTCCGACGTTCCACTAGCACAGATGTTATTGGTCTATTGCCTTGTGAAGGGAAAATCCGTGTGCTTGGGGACCCTCATTCACAACACCTTGAATGAGGTCCGGAAAAAGACAAAGAAGGATGCACTCCCTTTCGCTTGCCTCATCACCCGGATGTGTCGGGCTGCCTCAGTGGAAGAGCTTCCCAATGATGATAGAGCGGCGAGAATCGACAAGGTCGAACCATCTATTCTGATTAAGGCGGACGCCCGCCTTAACCCAAACTTCGACCCGCTCGCTCGCACCGCCGCCAAGAGCAAGAAGAAGAACCCGGATCCGGTGGACACCCTGGATATCGGTGCTAGCGCCCATCCACCCACACCACCACCCGCACCGTCGGCCTCCGAGGACATCCTCCTCGCTATGGATGCTATGGAGGGCCGACTTCGAGAGGAAGGACAGACAGCTAGGGCGGCTCTCAAGAAGGAGCTCAAGGCCCACGTCACCCAAACGGTGGCCAAGTCCGAAAAAGAAGATTATGAAGAAGCTGTCTCAGATATTCTCCTGCTTGGGTGGCGCTCAGGGCAAAGCGGCGACGATGGGGAAGGGCAAGCAACCAGTTGAGGAGTCGGAGGAGGAGGACTCGGATTGAACACCACACCCACCACTGTTGTATTTATTTTCATTTTCTTCTATCTTATGTTTATGTGATGTTTATATTGTTTTCTTTGCATTATGTTCTATGTGTTTAGTTTGTGTAAATGACTTAGTTGTCAGTAAGCATGTTTGATGTTTTGTTTGGTTTCCTTAAAGTTTATTTTGATGATTTGGTTGAGAGTTTGTGAATTGCATGATTGAAACACAAAGAGAATGCATACCATAATCTTTAAATTTGTGAATGATTGTTTGACTTGAATTGAGATTGTGGCGTACCCTAGTGAGCTTTTGGGCTTCATTTGGTGGCACCATTACATGTCACCTATTTTTCTTGTGTGTTCTTCTCATTTTGTGCAGAACTTGCTCGAATTCTTGTCTGAAACTTTGGATTGGTGCATGCATCTCTGGATATGATTGAGGCATTCTTTTTGTTTTACTCATCCACATAGCCACCCTTTACGTACATCCATTGCTAACCCCGTTGAGCCTTTAATCCCTTTTCTTTGATCAAACCACCTTCGCCTAAATAAAGCGTAAAACAATGTCACATCCTTGACTTGGGCTTAGGAGAGCAAATGTCTTGTTCTTTTGATATGTCAATGTGGATTGGATTTGGGAAACATTTTTGGTTTAAGTGTGTGGGGGAGTTAGTTTTTGTTTTTGTTTCACTTATCTCTACCTTTGCTTTATAAATAAGTTTATGAAATTATCCTTTAAAAAAAAAGAGAAAACAGAAACAACAAAAAATAAATAAATAAGTAAATAAGTATATAAAAAAAAAAGAAAAAAAAGAGAAGAGAGCAAGAAAATGAAAATTAAGTATCTTTGGTTTTTGCTCTCTATTGATGTTGCTTATTTTGATGCATCGTTTTCTTTTGAGTCTTTGGTTCAAATAAAAAAAAGGGTCGTTTGGAAAATTTGCGTTAACTTTTACTTGGTTCGGGTTGTGGATTTCATCTTTGGGTTGGGTAGAGTAATTTGCTCTCTGGCGCCTAAGTTTTAGCTCTGCTAGCTTTGAAATTCCCCTGCCCTAAACTTGACCTCATTACAACCCCTAAGTCCTCTTGATCCTTGATGTATGTTATCTTTCTTGGGAGGAACGAGAATTCTTGCAAGCTTATGGTTATGCACGTCTGCCGGCGGCGAGTGTGCAGTGACATAGCCCCATACACGTTGGTGAGATGTGTGATGATACACCTACCTTTGAGTGGCCACTTGATTGATTTTTGTCGATGATTGATTCACTGTGTGCATATTGACAAGTTGATTCTCTTTTTCTTTCTCTTGCAATTCCTTAGCTTGAAACCGAACATTGTGTTTTATCTCTTAGAATTGGTCACCTTCATTCAAGCATGTTTGTTATTGGGGTAGATTTTTGGTTTGTGGATTCGTAGGATTAGGATGTTTTGCATGAGGACATGTAAGTTGCTAAGTGTGGGGTATTTCATAGGATGCGAAATTCTGTGCATTCTTTATCCTTATATGTGCATCTTGTGTTCCTTAGTAGTCTTATTAGCATTTGTTTGCCTTGTTTGTGATTCATTTGGTGTTTTAGTGGTTGAAGTAAAAATCGGACTTTAAAGCGGATTCTAAAGTCTTGTTATCTTTTATGCACTCTTGGTTAGTGTTTTGGATTTCACGAACCTAGGTCGGGTCTACTTTGAGTCTCAGGAGCAGCAGGAGCGAAGGAGCGGATGCACGAATGAGCCGGAGAAACTGTGCAGGATTTTCTGCCCAGGAAGTGGTCGCCAGCGACCAAGCAACCAGACATTCTGGTCGCTAGCGACCAATGCTCGAAGAAGACAGAATTTTGGGCCTTTCTGTTTGTGGTCGCTGGCGATCCAGCGACCAGTCATTCTGGTCGCCAGCGACCACTGTGCGGCTGACAACTTTTAATATTTTGTAATTTTTGCTTTTCCTTTCTTTCATTTCTAAATTTGGGACTTTTAATGTAATGAGGGGGCACTTTTTAGAATATTCACTTACACTATTAGGTCATCTTTTCCCCTTTTAGTTTTCCAGAGAGAGAAGCTCTAACTTCTCTCTAGGTTTTTATTTTCTTTTCTACATATTGGTGTTCTTGGATACATTTGCACTCTTGAATTTTTATTGATATTTCAATTTCAGTTTCTATTCTTGCCGTCAAT
>RYYW01000031.1:393888-408125 GCA_013621005.1 Aeschynomene evenia | reverse complement strand
ACATGCCCTGAGCCTGCTTCAGCTTAAGAAACTGATCAGCCAACAACTCCCTTCGGTTCTCTGAAAAGAATCTTGTCCTGAAGGCGTCTGTGAACTCTTCCCATACCGGTGGTGGTCTCCTCATGTTTGCCCTTTCAATCCTTAAGGTCTCATACCAGTGGGCAGCAGTGCCCTGCAGAGTGTAGGTAACAAGGTCTACGGCCCTATCAAGAACTCCTCAGGGTCTTCATCCATGGAATCTCCAGAAAAGGTTGGCGGATTAAGCCTCAGATACGCCTCTAGCGACACTCTGTAGGTCCAAAAACTTGCGGTCTTCTCCTTGGCGGCTCATACTCAGGGTTAGGGGGAACTTCTGCTCTTTCCTGATTCTGATTATTCTGATTCGCCATCATCTGCATCAGAGTGTTCAGTATGACGAATATCCCGGATTTCCGCATCGCGGTCATAATTCGTATTGCCCCCTTGGGGTCCCACAGCCTCTTGCTCAGGAGGAGGGTCCCTGTTGAGACGAGGTCTACCTCGGGTGCTTCTCTTAGGAGGCATAGTCAGACAAGATAACTACACAAACAAACAAGCGTTCAGAAAACAGCAGAAGAGGTGACCCTGAACAATAAGGGATCACCACACAGAAACATCAAGACAAAACCATAAGACATCCTATAAAAGCTTTCACTAGAGTCACAATCTTGTGAAATGGGCCGCAACCATTTACACGATTGTCACCCTATTGAAAACAGTCTGCTCCATAAGTTACAGGACTCAACCTAGGCTCTGATACCAACTTTGTCACGACCCAACTCGGATCCTGACTGGCACATGGGACACCGAGTCCCATGTCAGCCTTAACCTGTAATCTACACGATAATCCAGCTAAACAACAACAGCCACAACTACAACAACATACATTCATACATAATAGTCATACATATAATCTGGTCATACATATCCATAATTAAGTCTAACAACATCAACACAACAATAGTAAGTCTTACATAGACTTATACAACATCCATCCATTATCCTAGTCCAAGGAAATCCTGTCTGTAACGTAAGGAGCATACACTAGAAATGAAATACATAATGCCTCTACACATGAGGCTCACCAAATCTAAGAACTCGGAGGAACGGATGAACTCGTCCCTTGATCTGCACCTTGATCTGAAAACATATTGTATGAATGGGTGAGTCATACGCTCAGTGAATAAACAGGTTATAAGCAGTGTATGCAGATATAACATAACCAACAAGCATAACATTAACCAACACAGCAGATATCTCGACTCAATCGTTATAATACAGTCTCTTTATCTTGGTAGCTTTTAATCTATGAACACCTGGAGCGCGGCCCCGACTCATGTTCATAGGCAGTATGGATGTCCCGCGAGCTATGCCCCTCCTCAGACACCATACTGTGAAACCCCGCGAGCTATGCCCCTCCTCAGGTTTCATTTACGACCCCGCGCGAGCTATGCCCCTCCTCAGGTCGTTTTACCATCTCTTAATTCATTCAAAATTTTATCTTATTTAGCGCTGTTAGTGGCACACATCATTCACAATCACAGCATAAGTAATTCACCATTTCATCATCACGTCGTCGACCTCATAACATAAATATCATGGCATCATAAACATCCCAGTATTAAGTTTAGGGTAGTGGTGAACGAATGGATTTGAGTAATTAACTTTAAAATAAGGAAATATTGAGTTAAAGTCTTAAAAATTGAGTTTTTATACTGATGTAATCGATTACAGACCTCTGTAATCGATTACCTGCTTCAAATTTCGTTCTAAAGAAAATTTTTACGAAAATTGGCTGTCTGTAATCGATTACCAACCCGTGGTAATCGATTACAGTAATCGATTACAGCCTGGGTCAGAGACGAAATTCTGCAGAAAACTTCACGAAAATCATCCCCAAATCCACATTTTCACCACAACCCATCCAAATCAAACACAACCAACATGCAATATCAATTATATATCAACCAATCTCAATCCCTATCAACTATCATAGCAAGAAATTCACAGATTCAACCAAAATCATACATAAACTACAAATAACCCATTACTCACAAATTACTCCAAAGAGCTCCAAGATTCCACCCGGAGCTAGGATGAGTTCCCCGGAGCTTCCTAGATGGTTGAGACCCTAGAGAACACATCACAAACCTCAATCTCTCAACAAAATCAAAAATCCCAATTAGGACCCTAAACCCCAAATCCGAAAATTTAAGAAAAGACATCAATGGAGAAAAAGAAATACTCTACACTTACCCTCAATATACTAGATGAGCAATGCTAACTTGATCTTTGATGATTAATGGGGTTTGGGTTTGGATTGGAGAAGAAGAAAGGGGGAGGAAGAAGAAGAAGAGAGAAAATGAGAGGGAGAGAGAAAGTGACGTGAATGGGGGAAGGAAGAAGGGAAAAGGGAAAGAAAAAGAGAGGGGAGGTGGGGCCCATGTGGTCCTATCTCCCGGGTGTACCGTGATCTCTTACTCAAACTAACTCAGACTACCCCAGGTATTACACATAACCTGTGAGAAAAGGTTATCAGTCCATACACATACTAGTCTCAACGTATTACTGTTGTCCTGTTGTTTACAGTAATACTTGACTAGGGACATTTAAGAATGGAGTCTCACTATTAGGTTATGTACCTAATCTTTATTCCATTCTAAGGGCATCATAATGTTTATTAAAATAAACAAACAATTAATGAAAATAATGCCTCATATAATGTCACAATATCATAATAAATACGCAATTATGATTGGCCCTCTAGGGCATACACAACAAGGCTTTCTAAACGTTATGAAAATGCATGATTATTGATGAATTAATGGAGTTTGAATGTTGTACGTTGTTTTTCCCGTTAGGGTTCATGAAAGGGTTGATTTATGAAATTGATTTTGAAAAAGAAAGGGTTTTATGAATTGAGAAGCGTTTTAAAAGTGTTTTTATGTTTGTTAATGATATGGCTATGTTTTCTATCGATTGGGACGATGTTGGGTTCATATGTTGGCCATTGGCTATTGAAAATCGTGTTTTGGAACTCCAAAGTCGTGTTTCACGACGTCGTAATCGATTACGGGTTCGTAATCGATTACGATGTCTGAATTTCCAATCGCGAGAAAACGCTGCTCTCTGTTAATCGATTACAGAGCTGCGTAATCAATTACAGTAATCGATTACCAGTTCGTGTAATCGATTACAGTAATCGATTACCAGCCCGAGTAATCGATTACAACAGCGTTGTTTTTGCGGAAATGAACCGTTTTGACCCTTTATGTACCCTAATGCGTTCTACAACTAATATGGATGATATATATGAGTTAATTATGAATTGTATGCAAGTTTAAATGTTGTTTGAATGATGGTGTGTTGATATGTTATGTTTATGATGATAATACATGTTTATGTGAATTACGTGATGAATGTATATGTTATGTGTTGTGAACTGAGACGTCAGTGGGTGGCGCATGTATGTTGTTAAGACGTCACTAGGTGGCGCGTGGTTAATAAAGACGTCACTGGGTGGCGCAAAGATAATTAGTAGCCTTCGGCTTGTGATTGAGAGGCTGTAGGAGGGGGTTGGCATCCTCGGCGCTACAGGTCCTTCACTTGCAGTTGGTGAATATCCCCCTTTTCCCCATTTCGTTAGGATGAGCTCATGCCTAGGGGTCGGTGCAGCGGAGGTTACAGGAGGGTGGATAGGCCATAAGACATAAAAAGTGATAAAGTGATCATGAGTTACAGTCCAGTAAAGTGTCAGAGAACATAACATGATATTTGATTAAGTTTTCCCTATATGACTAGATGGCACGTAGAGTACACACACGGACGATATAATTATGTATAATGTATGTATGATGTAAAATGAACAAGAGGCACTTAGGTAAGTCGTTCTGGGAAAGATGATTTTAGAACTTATAACTGAAATTGAATCCATTCATGTTTCACCGATTTTATTAATAAACCCGGAGTGGCTCCCCTACTGAGTTACTTCCCAGTACTCACCCCTCGTTTTTCCCCCATGTTAGATGATGAGGTTCTACAGGACACAGGAGCGGATGAGGAGCCCGCGCAGCTTTAGTTCTTTGCAGTTTATTTATTCATTCTAGACTTATTAGTTTCTGCTTTTACGTTATGGATTATGTTTATTACGGATATTAGCTTTATTTGCATTTACCTTGAGTCCGGACATATGTTAGCTGGTATTTACTTTTCAGTTATGGTTTGTATTCGTGGAGTCTTATGGGTCTCAGTTTTAGGCTCATGAGATGACACCTACTATTACTATTTACTTTCTTGATTGTATGTTTGGGGAGACTATGTTTGTTTATTTCTATTTATTTTATGAGGTATTATTCAGACCACATCATGCGTCATATATTATCGTTATATTATACGCAATGCCCTTATGTTTATATTCCGCAAAAGATTTTCGAAAAATTCTCCCATGTATTTTCCGCGTACAAGTATTTTAAAAACCAGTATAAGTATGATAACAGGAGGTAACCCTTATGAAATGGCCCTAAATGACTATAGCACTAGGGGCTATCTAGTAGGGTGTTACATTTTGGTATCAGAGCGGGTCCTTCCTTACAGGGCTTGGGGTAATGGACCTGTTATGCTTTTGTTGCATGTCACGTTAGTTATCACGCACATACCTCTTATGTGTCTTAGTTAGTGTTGAGGTGCGTGAACGTACTGTTTCGCTATCATTGTAACTGTGCATACATAACTGTAATGTGGAGCCTGATCAACCTGATATTTCTTGTTTGTGTGCACAGGGACATGGCCCCTCACAGGCGTACTAGGGACGATTCAGAGACAGAGCACCCTGAGACGAACGGGGAGGATAGCCGAGTTTCAGCTGAGGCGTTCATGGAGATGGTTAGGGCCATGAACCGCATGGTGGACCACATGACTCAGCAGCAGTGCGTAGCGCCGCCACCAGCGGGTAACGGTGCAGGCCACACATATTTGCTGATTTCAGGAGGGCTAACCCTTCACCCTTTCACGGCACTACCAATCCTTCTGAGGCCGAGAATTGGTTGAGGGGCATTGAGGACATCTTCACGGTGGTTTCACGCACAGAGATCCAGAAGACACAGCTGGCCACTTCATGCTTCAGATGGAGGCACGCTCCTGGTGGGCTGACGCTCGTCGCGCTTCTGATGCGGCGGTATACCGATCACATGGGACATGTTCTATGAGAAGTATTTTCCTGAGTCAGTCCGTCAGGACAAGGAGCAGGAGTTTCTGAGCCTTCGCCAAGGTACTATGACCATACCGGAGTACACTGCAAAGTTCGAGGAACTCATCAGGTTATCGAGATCTACCAGGAGAACCCCAAGCAGACTTGGAAGTGCATGAAATACTGCTCGGGCTGAACCAGAACATTATGAGGATGGTGAAGCACATGAAAATAAAGGACTACAGCGAGATGGTGGACACGTGCAGGATAGTGGAGGAGACGAGCCGTCAAGTGGCTCCTCTCAGGGTTGAGGTTCCTAGGAAGGGCACGGCGTCACAACAATCTAACCGCCCTGCTCGCTTCCAGCCTTACGGATAGCCCCGTAAGCCTCAGCCTCAGCCTCGCCCACTACAACAGCAGAGGCGCAGCAGTAGCAGCAGCCAGCAGCGACTCCCGGAGCACTGCCCGCTTCCCTCCATGTGCCACTTGTGGCAAACCTCATGGCGGTCAGTGCAGAGCTGGTCAGAGTGTGTGCTTCCGATGTGGCGTGCCAGGCCACTATGCTAGGGAGTGCCCAGCTGGAGGATCTCAGCCTTTTCCTCTCACAGGCCACAGCACCAGGGTAGGGTTTTCACGGTTACAACGGAGGGCGCAGAGCGGTCGACGATCTCATTCTGGGTATGTGTTTGATTTCTGGAAAATCCTTAGTTGTACTTATGATTCCGGTGCCACGCATTCATTCATATCACATGATCATGCTAGGAGCCTAGGTTTGCATATGTCAGAGTTACCATATGACCTGCTAGTATCTACCCTACAGCTGCACCCTTAGGACATGTTTAGTTTGCATGAGATGTAGGTTTCATATAGATAATAGAGCATTCTTTTTGATCACATCTGCTTGCCCATGACAGGTCTAGGCATTATCTTAGGCATGGATTGGTTGTCCGCCAATCGAGTCTTGCTTGATTGCCATGCAAAGTCGGTGATATTTCCTTTTATTCCTTCTGCATTAGTCACACCCGTAGAGCTGTATGTTAGTGCCATTAGGCTTAACTATTGTGGGTTTCGAGTGATGCTTACATGTTTCTCGCCGCTAGTGAGGTTGTAAAGGGTCAGGTGATGAGTGAGCTTCCCGTAGTGAGAGATTACCCAGAGGTTTTCCCTGAGGACATACCTGAGTTTCCCCATGCTAGAGAGGTTGAGTTTGCCATAGACCTAGTACCCGGGACGGGACCCATATCCATAGCACCCTATAAGATGGCCCCCGGAGAGTTGCGGAGCTTAAGACTCAGTTGGAGGAGCTGTTGGAGAAGAGGTTTGTTAGACCGAGTGTATCACCTTGGGGAGCGCCGGTGTTGTTCGTGAAGAAGAAGGACGGGAGCATGCAGTTGTGCATAGACTACAGGCAGCTGAACAAAGTGACCATCAAAAACAAGTACCTCTACCTAGGATAGACGATTTGATGGACCAGCTGAGAGGTGCCCAGGAGTTTTCGAAGATAGATTTGAGGTCAGGGTACCATCAGATTCGTGTGAGGGATGAGGATATCCCGAAGACGGCTTTCAGGACTCGTTATGGTCACTACGAGTTCACGGTCATGTCCTTTGGGCTAACCAATGCTCCTGCGGTGTTCATGGATTACATGAACAGGATCTTTAGACCCTATTTGGATAGGTTCGTTGTTGTCTTCATTGACGACATTCTGATCTATTCGAAGACGCGAGAGGAGCATGAGAGCAAAGGTGCCGTGAACTCGTAGGACCATAACGAGTCCTGAAAGCCGTCTTCGGGATATCCTCATCCCTCACACGAATCTGATGGTACCCTGACCTCAAATCTATCTTCGAAAACTCCTGGGCACCTCTCAGCTGGTCCATCAAATCGTCTATCCTAGGTAGAGGGTACTTGTTTTTGATGGTCACTTTGTTCAGCTGCCTGTAGTCTATGCACAACTGCATGCTCCCGTCTTCTTCTTCACGAACAACACCGGCGCTCCCAAGGTGATACACTCGGTCTAACAACCTCTTCTCCAACAGCTCCTCCAACTGAGTCTTAAGCTCCGCTAACTCTCCGGGGGCCATCTTATAGGGTGCTATGGATATGGGTCCGTCCCGGGTACTAGGTCTATGGCAAACTCAACCTCTCTAGCATGGGGAACTCAGGTATGTCCTCAGGGAAAACCTCTGGGTAATCTCTCACTACGGGAAGCTCACTCATCACCTGACCCTTTACAACCTCACTAGCGGCGAGAAACATGTAAGCATCACTCGAAACCCACAAATAGTTAAGCCTAATGGCACTAACATACAGCTCTACGGGTGTGACTAATGCAGAAGGAATAAAAGGAAATATCACCGACTTTGCATGGCAATCAAGCAAGACTCGATTGGCGGACAACCAATCCATGCCTAAGATAATGCCTAGACCTGTCATGGGCAAGCAGATGTGATCAAAAAAGAATGCTCTATTATCTATATGAAACCTACATCTCATGCAAACTAAACATGTCCTAAGGGGTGCAGCTGTAGGGGTAGATACTAGCAGGTCATATGGTAACTCTGACATATGCAAACCTAGGCTCCTAGCATGATCATGTGATATGAATGAATGCGTGGCACCGGAATCATAGAGTACAACTAAGGATTTTCCAGAAATCAAACACATACCCAGAATGAGATCGTCCGACCCGCTCTGCGCCCTCCGTTGTAACCGTGAAAACCCTACCCTGGTGCTGTGGCCTGTGAGAGGAAAAGGCTGAGATCCTCCAGCTGGGCACTCCCTAGCATAGTGGCCTGGCACGCCACATCGGAAGCACACACTCTGACCAGCTCTGCACTGACCGCCATGAGGTTTGCCACAAGTGGCACATGGAGGTGAAGCGGGCAGTGCTCCGGGAGTCGCTGCTGGCTGCTGCTACTGCTGCGGCCTCTGCTGTTGTAGTGGGCGAGGCTGAGGCTGAGGCTTACGGGGCTATCCGTAAGGCTGGAAGCGAGCAGGGCGGTTAGATTGTTGTGACGCCGTGCCCTTCCTAGGAACCTCAACCCTGAGAGGAGCCACTTGACGGCTCGTCTCCTCCACTATCCTGCACGTGTCCACCATCTCGCTGTAGTCCTTTATTTTCATGTGCTTCACCATCCTCATAATGTTCTGGTTCAGCCCGGAGCAGTATTTCATGCACTTCCAAGTCTGCTTGGGGTTCTCCTGGTAGATCTCCGATAACCTGATGAGTTCCTCGAACTTTGCAGTGTACTCCGGTATGGTCATAGTACCTTGGCGAAGGCTCAGAAACTCCTGCTCCTTGTCCTGACGGACTGACTCAGGAAAATACTTCTCATAGAACATGTCCCATGTGATCGGTATACCGCCGCATCAGAAGCGCGACGAGCGTCAGCCCACCAGGAGCGTGCCTCCATCTGAAGCATGAAGGTGGCCAGCTGTGTCTTCTGGATCTCTGTGCGTGAAACCACCGTGAAGATGTCCTCAATGCCCTCAACCAATTCTCGGCCTCAGAAGGATTGGTAGTGCCGTGAAAGGGTGAAGGGTTAGCCCTCCTGAAATCAGCAAAATATGTGTGGCCTGCACCGTTACCGCTGGTGGCGGCGCTACGCACTGCTGCTGAGTCATGTGGTCCACCATGCGGTTCATGGCCCTAACCATCTCCATGAACGCCTCAGCTGAAACTCGCTATCCTCCCGTTCGTCTCAGGGTGCTCTGTCTCTGAATCGTCCCTAGTACGCCTGTGAGGGGCCATGTCCCTGTGCACACAAACAAGAAATATCAGGTTGATCAGGCTCCACATTACAGTTATGTATGCACAGTTACAATGATAGCGAAACAGTACGTTCACGCACCTCAACACTAACTAAGACACATAAGAGGTATGTGCGTGATAACTAACGTGACATGCAACAAAAGCATAACAGGTCCATTACCCCAAGCCCTGTAAGGAAGGACCCGCTCTGATACCAAAATGTAACACCCTACTAGATAGCCCCTAGTGCTATAGTCATTTAGGGCCATTTCATAAGGGTTACCTCCTGTTATCATACTTATACTGGTTTTTAAAATACTTGTACGCGGAAAATACATGGGAGAATTTTTCGAAAATCTTTTGCGGAATATAAACATAAGGGCATTGCGTATAATATAACGATAATATATGACGCATGATGTGGTCTGAATAATACCTCATAAAATAAATAGAAATAAACAAACATAGTCTCCCCAAACATACAATCAAGAAAGTAAATAGTAATAGTAGGTGTCATCTCATGAGCCTAAAACTGAGACCCATAAGACTCCACGAATACAAACCATAACTGAAAAGTAAATACCAGCTAACATATGTCCGGACTCAAGGTAAATGCAAATAAAGCTAATATCCGTAATAAACATAATCCATAACGTAAAAGCAGAAACTAATAAGTCTAGAATGAATAAATAAACTGCAAAGAACTAAAGCTGCGCGGGCTCCTCATCCGCTCCTGTGTCCTGTAGAACCTCATCATCTAACATGGGGGAAAACGAGGGGTGAGTACTGGGAAGTAACTCAGTAGGGGAGCCACTCCGGGTTTATAATAAAATCGGTGAAACATGAATGGATTCAATTTCAGTTATAAGTTCTAAAATCTTTTCCAGAACGACTTACCTAAGTGCCTCTTGTTCATTTTACATCATACATACATTATACATAATTATATCGTCCGTGTGTGTACTCTACGTGCCATCTAGTCATATAGGGAAAACTTAATCAAATATCATGTTATGTTCTCTGACACTTTACTGGACTGTAACTCATGATCACTTTATCACTTTTTATGTCTTATGGCCTATCCACCCTCCTGTAACCTCCGCTGCACCGACCCCTAGGCATGAGCTCATCCTAACGAAATGGGGAAAAGGGGGATATTCACCAACTGCAAGTGAAGGACCTGTAGCGCCGAGGATGCCAACCCCCTCCTACAGCCTCTCAATCACAAGCCGAAGGCTACTAATTATCTTTGCGCCACCCAGTGACGTCTTTATTAACCACGCGCCACCTAGTGACGTCTTAACAACATACATGCGCCACCCACTGACGTCTCAGTTCACAACACATAACATATACATTCATCACGTAATTCACATAAACATGTATTATCATCATAAACATAACATATCAACACACCATCATTCAAACAACATTTAAACTTGCATACAATTCATAATTAACTCATATATATCATCCATATTAGTTGTAGAACGCATTAGGGTACATAAAGGGTCAAAACGGTTCATTTCCGCAAAAACAACGCTGTTGTAATCGATTACTCGGGCTGGTAATCGATTACTGTAATCGATTACACGAACTGGTAATCGATTACTGTAATTGATTACGCAGCTCTGTAATCGATTAACAGAGAGCAGCGTTTTCTCGCGATTGGAAATTCAGACATCGTAATCGATTACGAACCCGTGTAATCGATTACGACGTCGTGAAACACGACTTTGGAGTTCCAAAAACACGATTTTCAATAGCCAATGGCCAACATATGAACCCAACATCGTCCCAATCGATAGAAAACATAGCCATATCATTAACAAACATAAAAACACTTTTAAAACGCTTCTCAATTCATAAAACCCCTTTCTTTTTCAAAATCAATTTCATAAATCAACCCTTTCATGAACCCTAACGGGAAAAACAACGTACAACATTCAAACTCCATTAATTCATCAATAATCATGCATTTTCATAACGTTTAGAAAGCCTTGTTGGTGTATGCCCTAGAGGGCCAATCATAATTGCGTATTTATTATGATATTGTGACATTATATGAGGCATTATTTTCATTAATTGTTTGTTTATTTTAATAAACATTATGATGCCCTTAGAATGGAATAAAGATTAGGTACATAACCTAATAGTGAGACTCCATTCTTAAATGTCCCTAGTCAAGTATTACTGTAAACAACAGGACAACAGTAATACGTTGAGACTAGTATGTGTATGGACTGATAACCTTTTCTCACAGGTTATGTGTAATACGGGGTAGTCTGAGTTAGTTTGAGTAAGAGATCACGGTACACCCGGGGAGATAGGACCACATGGGCCCCACTCCCCTCTCTTTTTCTTTCCCTTTTCCCTTCTTCCTTCCCCCATTCACGTCACTTTCTCTCTCCCTCTCATTTTCTCTCTTCTTCTTCTTCCTCCCCTTTCTTTCTTCTCCAATCCAAACCCAAACCCCATTAATCATCAAAGATCAAGTTAGCATTGCTCATCTAGTATATTGAGGGTAAGTGTAGAGTATTTCTTTTTCTCCATTGATGTCTATTTTCTTAAATTTTCGGATTTGGGGGTTTAGGGTTCCTAATTGGGATTTTTGATTTTGTTGAGAGATTGAGGTTTGTGATGTGTTCTCTAGGGTCTCAACCATCTAGGGAAGCTCCGGGGAACTCATCCTAGCTCCGGGTGGAATCTTGGAGCTCTTTGGAGTAATTTGTGAGTAATGGGTTATTTGTAGTTTATGTATGATTTTGGTTGAATCTGTGAATTTCTTGCTATGATAGTTGATAGGGATTGAGATTGGTTGATATATAATTGATATTGCATGTTGGTTGTGTTTGATTTGGATGGGTTGTGGTGAAAATGTGGATTTGGGGATGATTTTCGTGAAGTTTTCTGCAGAATTTCGTCTCTGACCCAGGCTGTAATCGATTACTGTAATCGATTACCACGGGTTGGTAATCGATTACAGACAGCCAATTTTCGTAAAAATTTTCTTTAGAACGAAATTTGAAGCAGGTAATCGATTACAGAGGTCTGTAATCGATTACATCAGTATAAAAACTCAATTTTTAAGACTTTAACTCAATATTTCCTTATTTTAAAGTTAATTACTCAAATCCATTCGTTCACCACTACCCTAAACTTAATACTGGGATGTTTATGATGCCATGATATTTATGTTATGAGGTCGACGACGTGATGATGAAATGGTGAATTACTTATGCTGTGATTGTGAATGATGTGTGCCACTAACAGCGCTAAATAAGATAAAATTTTGAATGAATTAAGAGATGGTAAAACGACCTGAGGAGGGGCATAGCTCGCGGGGTCGTAAATGAAACCTGAGGAGGGGCATAGCTCGCGGGGTTTCACAGTATGGTGTCTGAGGAGGGGCATAGCTCGCGGGACATCCATACTGCCTATGAACATGAGTCGGGGCCGCGCTCCAGGTGTTCATAGATTAAAAGCTACCAAGATAAAGAGACTGTATTATAACGATTGAGTCGAGATATCTGCTGTGTTGGTTAATGTTATGCTTGTTGGTTTATGTTATATCTGCATACACTGCTTATAACCTGTTTATTCACTGAGCGTATGACTCACCCATTCATACAATATGTTTTCAGATCAAGGTGCAGATCAAGGGACGAGTTCATCCGTTCCTCCGAGTTCTTAGATTTGGTGAGCCTCATGTGTAGAGGCATTATGTATTTCATTTCTAGTGTATGCTCCTTACGTTACAGACAGGATTTCCTTGGACTAGGATAATGGATGGATGTTGTATAAGTCTATGTAAGACTTACTATTGTTGTGTTGATGTTGTTAGACTTAATTATGGATATGTATGACCAGATTATATGTATGACTATTATGTATGAATGTATGTTGTTGTAGTTGTGGCTGTTGTTGTTTAGCTGGATTATCGTGTAGATTACAGGTTAAGGCTGACATGGGACTCGGTGTCCCATGTGCCAGTCAGGATCCGAGTTGGGTCGTGACAAAGTTGGTATCAGAGCCTAGGTTGAGTCCTGTAACTTATGGAGCAGACTGTTTTCAATAGGGTGACAATCGTGTAAATGGTTTGCCGGCCCATTTTCACAAGATTGTGACTCTAGTGAAAGCTTTTATAGGATGTCTTATGGTTTTGTCTTGATGTTTCTGTGTGGTGATCCCTTATTGTTCAGGGTCACCTCTTCTGCTGTTTTTCTGAACGCTTGTTTGTTTGTGTAGTTATCTTGTCTGACTATGCCTCCTAAGAGAAGCACCCGAGGTAGACCTCGTCTCAACAGGGACCCTCCTCCTGAGCAAGAGGCTGTGGGACCCCAAGGGGGCAATACGAATTATGACCGCGATGCGGAAATCCGGGATATTCGTCATACTCTGAACACTCTGATGCAGATGATGGCGAATCAGAATAATCAGAATCAGGAAAGAGCAGAAGTTCCCCCTAACCCTGAGTATGAGCCGCCAAGGAGAAGACCGCAAGTTTTTGGACCTACAGAGGTGTCGCTAGAGGCGTATCTGAGGCTTAATCCGCCAACCTTTTCTGGAGATTCCATGGATGAAGACCCTGAGGAGTTTCTTGATAGGGCCGTAGACCTTGTTACCTACACTCTGCAGGGCACTGCTGCCCACTGGTATGAGACCTTAAGGATTGAAAGGGCAAACATGAGGAGACCACCACCGGTATGGGAAGAGTTCACAGACGCCTTCAGGACAAGATTCTTTTCAGAGAACCGAAGGGAGTTGTTGGCTGATCAGTTTCTTAAGCTGAAGCAGGCTCAGGGCATGTCCGTAGTCGAGTACGCTACGCAGTTTACTCGATTATGCCGATATGCGCCTCATGAGATCACTCCCGAGGATCGGAAGGTGAGAAGATTTGTGAAGGGCTCAGGGATCCGATGCGATCCATCTTGCACAATGAGATTGGGCGGAAGACTTTTTCTCAAGTCATGGATATTGCGGTAGGGATTGAAGGTTCCCTAGAGGAAGATAAGCCTAGTAGGGGGTATGACAAGAAGAAGAAGACTTCAGGGCAGTTCTCTGGAGGATCCAGTTCTGGTGGATCTCATGGCTACCAGTATCAGAGGTTCATGCCTGGTGTAACACCCTACTAGATAGCCCTTAACGCTTAAGTCGATTTAGGCTATTTCATAAGGGTTACTTCCTGTTATCATGTTTTATCTTTATATTTAAAATATAATACGCGGAAAATAGGCGGGAGTAGATTTTTTGTAAACATTCGCGGTGTAGAAAATAAGG
>RYYW01000031.1:255150-393374 GCA_013621005.1 Aeschynomene evenia | reverse complement strand
TTGTCATGCCTCGGTGGAATGCTATGCCAAGTTGGTGAGGTTTGTCCCCCCGATGGTCCAACCTTCGAGTTCCAAGGGGATCATTGTATGACCCCTGCTTCTTTGATCTCGGCTATGAGTGCCATGAAGTTGATGGACCACGGGTGTCAAGGTTTTCTGGCGTCAGTAATGAACATGGAGGCTAGTGTTGTGGGTGTTGGTCAAGTTCCAGTGGTATGTGAGTATCCATATGTGTTTCCGGAGGAGTTGCCGGGTATGCCACTTGATCGGGAGATAGAGTTCGGGATTGACCTAGTTCCTGATGCTCAACCAGTTTCCATTCCCCCTTACGTATGGCTCGAAGGAGTTAAACGAGTTGAAGGATCAGCTGAAGGATCTTTTGGACAAAGGGTTCATTCTACGAGCACATCACCTTGGGGTGCTCCGATTCTTTTTGTCAAAAGAAGGATGGATCAATGAGGCTTTGTGTGGACTACAGGCAGCTCAATAAGTTGACGGTCCGAAACAAGTACCCTCTTCCGAGGATTGATGATTTGTTTGATCAGCTTCATGGTGCTTGTTGTTTTTCTAAGATTGATCTGAGATCGGGTTACCATCAGTTGAGGATTAAGGAAGGAGATATTCCGAAGACGGCTTTCCGTACCCGATATGGGCATTTCGAATTTCTTGTGATGTCTTTTGGGTTGACCAACGCCCCTGCAGCTTTTATGGATCTCATGAACCGAGTGTTCAAACCATTCTTGGATCGCTTCGTCATAGTCTTCATCGATGACATCCTGGTATACTCTAACTGTGCTGAGGAGCATGAACATCATCTCAGAGTTGTGCTGCAGACTCTGAGGGACCACAATCTTTATGCCAAGTTCTCTAAGTGCGAGTTTTGGATGGATCAAGTAACCTTTCTGGGGCATATAGTGTCTAAAGACGGTATCATGGTGGATCTAAAGAAGGTAGAAGCAGTTCAGAAGTGGCCTAGACCTACAACAGTGACGGAGATCCGTAGTTTCTTGGGTCTTGCGGGCTACTACCGGAGATTTGTCAATGATTTCTCTCGGGTAGCAGCACCTCTCACCCAGTTAACTCAGAAGCACGCACCTTTTCTGTGGTCGGAAGCTTGTGAGTCAAGTTTTCAAAAGCTGAAAGAGGCTCTGACTACCGCCCCCGTTTTGGCCTTGCCTACCGGTTCAGGAGGCTACTCCGTGTATTGTGACGCTTCCCGGATTGGGCTCGGTTGTGTTTTGATGCAGAATGGGAGGGTGATAGCTTATGCCTCAAGAAAGTTGAAGAATCGCGAGCAGAACTACCCCACTCATGATTTGGAGATGGCGGCGGTGGTGTTTGCTCTCAAGATCTGAAGACACTACCTCTACGGAGAGACGTGTGAGATCTACACCGACCACAAGAGCTTGAAGTACATCTTTCAGCAGAAGGACCTAAATCTGAGACAGAGGCGGTGGATGGAGTTACTGAAGGACTATGATTGTACCATCTTGTATCACCCTGGGAAGGCCAATGTAGTCGCTGATGCTCTAAGCAGGAAGTCTATGGGTAGTCTGGCCCACATTGCTGTGGTGAAAAGACCGTTGGTTGAGGAGATCCATAGGTTGGAGTTGGAGGGCATGCACCTCAAGTTAGGGAGGTCTGGAGTACTCTTAGCTCATGTGCGGGCTCAATCCTCTTTGGTGGACCAGATTAAATCCGTTCAGTGTGATGATCGAAGGCTTGCTAAGCTTGTGTCAGAGGTCAGTGAAGGGAAGAACGTGGAGCTATCTCTAGACTCAGAGGGTGTTTTACGGTGTGGACAACGGTTGTAAGTACCCGATGTGGGTAATCTGAGGAGGCTCATTCTAGAGGAAGCTCACAACTCCAAGTATTCCATCCATCCAGGCAGTACGAAGATGTATCAGGATTTGAAACAGTTGTTTTGGTGGGAAGGTATGAAGCGGGATGTGGCAGACTTTGTTTCCCGGTGCCTGGTGTGTCAGCAGGTGAAAGCGGAGCACCAAAGACCTGCAGGACTGTTGCAACCGTTGGAGATACCCACGTGGAAGTGGGAGATAATCACCATGGATTTTGTGACGGGATTACCCCGCAGTTTCCGAGGCTTTGACTCCATATGGGTGATTGTGGATCGACTGACCAAGTCGGCCCACTTCATTCCGGTTAAGACGGCTTACGGAGCGCCTCGCTATGCTCAGTTGTTCTTGGAAGTGATTGTGCGACTCCATGGTGTTCCTGTCTCCATCATCTCGGACCGAGGTACTCAGTTCACCTCCCGGTTTTGGCGATCCTTTCAAGAGGCTTTAGGGACTCGTCTTAATTTCAGTACGGCTTTTCACCCTCAGACCGATGGGCAGTCAGAGAGGACTATTCAGATTTTGGAGGACATGCTCCGAGCGTGTGTGATGGATTTCGGCGATGGTTGGGATCTGTACCTTCCGTTGGTCGAGTTCTCTTATAATAACAGTTACCAGGCCAATATTGGAATGGCACCGTTTGAGGCTCTGTATGGTAGGAGATGTCGTTCCCCCATTGGGTGGTTTGAGAGTGGTGAAGCGGTTTTATTAGGACCCGACTTGGTTCAAGACGCCATGGAGAAGGTGAAGTTGATCCGAGAAAGGCTGCAAGCGGCCCAGAGTAGGCAGAAGGTCTATGCCAACAACCGGAGACGAGACTTGGAATTCTCAGTTGGTGATCATGTGTTTCTCCGCATTTCTCCGATGAAGGGAGTTATGAGGTTCGGGAAGAAAGGCAAGTTGAGTCCCCGTTATATCGGACCTTTTGAGATCCTGGATCGGATTGGAGCTGTAGCCTATCATCTGGCACTTCCTCCCGAGTTATCTGCTATACACCCCGTCTTTCATGTGTCTATGTTGAGGAAGTATCTATCTGACCCCTCTCATGTGCTTGAGCATCAAGTGTTGTCTTTGGATGAGAACTTAGCTTTTGAGGAGGAACCCGTGGCGATTGTGGACCGTCAGGTGAGGAAGCTCCGAACTAAGGAAGTTGCTACAGTGAAGGTGGTTTGGCGGAACCACTCAGGTCCGGAAGCTACCTGGGAACCCGAGGAATCCATGCGGGATAAGTATCCGCACCTCTTTCATTATTCAGGTAATCTCTTTTTCCCTTCTGTGTTTGAATTCGGGGTCCGAATTCTTTAAGGCGGGAAGATTGTAATACCTGGGGTAGTTTGAGTAAGTGATCTCGGTACAACCGGGGAGATAGGACCACGTGGGACCCACCTCCCCACCCTTTTTCCTTCCTTCCCTTCCTTTTCCTTTCCCCATTCCCGTATCCTCTCTCTCTCTTTTCTTTCTCTCCTTCTTTTCTTCTTCTTCTCTACCCCTCCCTCTCAAATCTCTCTCAAACCCCAACCAAATTCCATTAATCATCAAAGATCAAGTTAGCTTTGCTCATCTAGTATATTGAGGGTAAGTGTAGAGTATTTCTTTTTCTCCATTGGTGTTTATTTTCTCTAATTTTCGGATTTGGGGGTTTAGGGTTCCTAATTGGGGTTTTTGATTTTGTTGAGAGATTGAGGTTTGTGATGTGTTCTCTAGGGTCTCAACCATCTAGGGAAGCTCCGGGGAACTCATCCTAGCTCTGGGTAGAGTCTTGGAGCTCTTTGGAGTAATTTGTGAGTAATGGGTTATTTGTAGTTTATGTATGATTTTGATTGAATCTATGAATATCTTGCTATGATAGTTGATAGGGACTGAGATTGGTTGATACATAATTGATATTGGATGTTGGTTGTGTTTGATTTGGATGAGTTGTGGTGAAAATGTGGATTTGGGGATGATTTTCGCGAAGTTTTCTGCAGAATTTCGTCTCTGACCCAGGCTGTAATCGATTACTGTAATCGATTACTACGGGTTTGTAATCGATTACAGACAGCTTATTTTCGCAAAAATTTTCTTCAGAACGAAATTCGAAGCTGGTAATCGATTACAGAGGTCTGTAATCGATTACATCAGTATGAAAACTCAATTTTCAAGACTTTAACTCAACGTTTTCTTATTTTGAAGTTAATTACTCAAATCCATTCGTTCACCACTACTCCAAACTTATTACCTGAATGTTTATAAGGTCATGGGATTTATGATATGATGTTGATGATGAAATGATGAATTGATGAGCTACTTAGACTGTGATTGTGAATGATGTGTGCCACTAACAGCGCTAATTAAGATAAAATATTTGAATGAATTAAGAGATGGTAAAACGACCTGAGGAGGGGCATAGCTCGCGGGGTCGTAAATGGAAACCTGAGGAGGGGCATAGCTCGCGTGGTTTCGCAATATGGTGTCTGAGGAGGGGCATAGCTCGCGGGACATCCATACTGCCTATGAACATGAGTCGGGGCCGCGCTCCAAGTGTTCATAGATTAAAAGCTACCAAGATAAAGAGACTGTATAAGAACGTTTGAGTTATATATCTGCTGTGTTGGTGTATTTCTATGCTTGTTTATTCATGATATATCTGCATACACTGCTTATAACCTGTTTATTCACTGAGCGTATGACTCACCCATTCATACAATATGTTTTCAGATCAAGGTGCAGATCAAGGGACGAGTTCATCCGTTCCTCCGAGTTCTTAGATTTGGTGAGCCTCGTGTGTAGAGGCCTTATGTATTTCCTTTCTAGTGTATGCTCCTAATGTTATAGATAGGATTTCCTTGGACTAGGATAGTGTTATGGATGTTGTATAAGTCTATGTAAGACTTACTATTGTTGTGTTGGGTTGTTAGACTTAATTATGAATTAAATTGAATGTTATGACCAGATTATATGTATGGAGATTATGTATGAATGTATGTTATTGTAGTTGTGGGTGTTGTTGTGTAGTTGGATTATTGTGTGAATTACAGGTTAAGGCTGACATTAGACTCGGTGTTCCATGTGCCGGTCACGATCCGAATTGGGTCGTGACAGTCACATCTTATCAATTATATTTATTACTTATGAGTTTTGATATCGATATTAATTATATTTATAATTGAAATAAAAATTAATCATTTGTCAATCTTTATTTTAAATCTTTCATATTATTTTTATCTCTATAAATTTTAATTTCCTAATGTTCCACTATTCTCAATGATTTTTAGGATTTTTTCCCTTAGTATGTTGATTTTTCCAAAAAAAAAATTGATTTATTTGAAATGATTAGTGTTATAATAGAATATTTTAAATAAATTGTGTGGAGTAATATAATAATATTATTATATTTAAAAATAATCCTAAAATATGTAGTTGTTTTAGTTCTCCACCATAAATAAATCTAATGATTACTCATTAGCATAAATATTTAGAGCATTATCAGATTGTTACATATTAATTATATTTGTAACTTATGAGTTTTAATATTCATATTAACTATATTTATAATTGAAATGAAAATTAATCACAAGTCGATCTTTATTTCAAACCTTTCATGTTTTTCACATCTCATATCATCTTTATCTTTATATATTTTAATTTCCTAATACTCCACTACACCACATGTTTATTAGTATTTTGTTCCTTAGTATTTTTATTTAAAAAAAATTAAATTTTTTTATTTATGTGAAATGATAAGTGTTACAATATAATATTTTAAATAAATTGTGTGAAATAATATAATAATATTATTACATTTAAAATTAATCCTAAAAATGTGTATAGTTGTTGTCTAGAGAGGTCTCCCTTGAGGAAGTTACCCATGCCATCATGCATATGGGCGCCTTTAAGGCACCAGGGCCAGATGGGTTCCAGGCTATTTTCTTCAAACAGTACTTGCATATTATCAAAGAAGATGTGTGGACTTTTATCCGATTGGCTTTTTCTAGTGGCCATTTTGATCCAAGAATTGTTGAGACTCTTCTTGTTCTTATTCTGAAAGAGGAGCAACCTCAGCACATCAGAAATTTTAGACCTATTAGTCTTTGTAATGTTCTGTATAAGATCCTAACTAAGGTCATCGTCAATAGGGTGAGGCCTCTCCTTGATACCATTATTAACCCTCTTAAAGAAAGTTTTATTCCAGGAAGAGGTTCCTCTGAGAATATTATCCTTGCCCAAGAGGTGATGCACTGGATGCATAAATCTAAAAATAAGAAGGGAACTGTGGCTTTTAAATTGGATCTTGAGAAGGCGTATGATTGGGTGGATTGGGGTTTCCTTAAACAGTGTCTGTTGGAGGTGAGGTTTCCTAGTAGCTTGGTTAATCTAATTATGTTTTGTGTTTCCTCCTCCAAGCTTGCTATCCTTTGGAATGGGGATAAACTTGATCATTTCCATCCTTCTAGAGGCTTGCGCCAAGGGGACCCTCTCTCCCCATATCTATTTGTGATTTGTATGGAGAAGCTGTCTGCCCTTATCCAATTGAAAATTGATAGAGTGGTAAAAAGAAACAAGTGAGGTGCGTTTTGGAGACTATGCAGGAATTCTGTGATATGTCAGGTTAAAGGATTAACCTGGATAAGTCGAGAGCAATGATCTCCAAGAGTATATTTAGGCAAAAAAAAGGAAGCTTTGAGAGCCATGACCCAAATCCGGTTTACCCAGGATTTTAATAAATATCTGGGGGTTCCCCTCATTAAAGGAAGACCTTCTAGAGCTGCCTTCAATCCAATCATTGATAAGATTAATAGTAGGCTTGCAGCTGTGAAACAGAAGCTGCTAAATAAGTCTGGGAGACTTTGCCTAGCCCAATCTGTTTTATCCTCTATCCCTATCTTCCAAATGCAGACTATGTAGTGTCCTCAGCATGTTTGCGATAGGATTGATAGGAAAATAAGAGATTTCGTGTGGAAAGGGAGTCAAGATGGCAGGGGGATGAATCTTGTTAGTTGGGAGAAGATCACTCTTCCCAAGAAATGTGGAGGGCTGGGTATTAGATGTTCTAGGTTCTCTAACATTGCCCTGTTAGGGAAACTAGGCTGGAGTATGATAAATGAGGGTCACAAAATCTGGGTTCAAGTTCTTCACGCTAAATATTTTCGAGGAAGGCATCTCCTAGAAGCTCAACTCTCTCCTGGTACATCCTATACTTGGAAGAGCTTATTTAAGTCTTTTAGTTGGATTAAGGAGAGCCTCAGTTTCAGTTTAGGGGCTGGAAATTCTTCTTTTTGGTATGACATGTGGTGGGCTGGAGGTAGACTTTGCAATCTTACTGATTATGTCCATATTGCTGAATCTGACCTTAGAATCCGAGATCTCTGGTGGGAGGGTTCTTGGCATCTAGATACCCTCACAACTGTGGTTCCAGAGCAAGCAAAGTTATCTCTCATGCGCCAATCCCCAACCTCTTGGGCTAATATCGAAGGGGTGTGGAGATGGGAGGGAAATGTAAATGGGGTTTATACAGCTAACTCAGCATACAAGTGGCTCCTCAACAGACATCATGTAACTGTTTCGGGGGATTGGGTGTGGATTTGGAAACTGAAGATTCCTGAAAAAATTAAATTTTTTCTCTGGCTTATTCGGCATAAAGCCCTTCCTACAAATTCTCTCAGATATCAAAGGAATATTTCACAGGATGCCACCTGCCCTCGTTGCAACATGGTCCAGGAGGACATTATTCACGCTATTAGGGACTGCCCAGATTCTAGAGAGCTCTAGAGTTCACTGGGTTTTTGCAGGTTCACTGACTTCTTTGAGGAATCCCTGGATAGATGGTTGCTCAAGCATGCTTGCAGTGAAAATCCAGGTTTTTTCCTTTTAGCTTTGTGGTGGTGCTGGAGATGGCGGAACCAAAATGTTCTGGATAACATTCACTAGAATTTAATGGATGTTATTGGGAGGGTTAGAAATGATTGGGATTTTCATCTAAGATTATTCACTAATATTTCTATCAATGAATCTAAGAGTCAAGTTTCATGGATAAAGCCAGGTGCAGATGAGATCAAAATAAATACGGACGGCAGTAGGAACCAGCAAATTGATCTTGCTGGTTTTGGTAGGGTCTTGAGGAATTCCGAGGGTACTTGGGTCAAGGGTTATGCTGGAAATGGTGGGAACATTTCGGTGTTGGAGGCTGAGGTGCGAGCCATCAAACACGGTCTTTGGATAGCTTGGGAGATGGGGCACAGGAAGATTTGGTGTGAATCTGATTCTCTGATGGCTGTCATTCTCATCCAGGGGAGAAAATGGAACAAATTTCATCATTGTGCTCATATCCTTTCGGATATTGATGACATTTTGGGACAACATTGGATTGTTAGGATCACCCATATTTGGAGGGAAGCAAATCGTGGGGCAGAGTTCATGGCTAAGATTGGTTTAAACCTATTGCAGGATGAGGTTAGAAAGTGGAACAACCCTCCAGAGGGTCTTCATCAGTGCCTGATTGAGGATTATAGTGGCATGGAGTACTTAAGAAGCTAAGCTTCTTTCCTTTTCTTTGTTTTTCTTTGCTATGTAACCAAAAAAAAAAAAAAAAAAATTCTCCATCATAAATGAATCTAATGATTATTCATTAGTATAATTGTTTAGAGAATTATTAGATTGTTACATCTTATCAATTATATTTGTAACTTATGAGTTTTAATATTTATATTAATTGCATTTACAATTAAAATGATAATTAATCATTTATCAATCTTTATTTTAAACCTTTCATATTTTGTAACCTTTCATATTATCTTTATCTTTATATATTTTGATTTCTTAATGCTCCGGCCACCGCACCACATGTTTATCAATATTTTATTCCTTAATATTTTGTAAAGAACAATTTAAATATAGAAGGCAGTGCTTATTTAATCTCAAATTTCACTCTTGAAAGTGTTAAAGAAAGGTATAAACTAACTTTCAACAAGACGAACGAAAAATATATTTTGTATGTTCCCATTATAAATCTATTTAAAAATAAGTTTACTCTTCTATCTCTTTTTACTTGAATGACTATTGTGAGTAGTCTTTATAGTTCTTAAACTGTAAATCTATTTGTAATTACTCTTATTTTTAATTTTTCAGTAGTTATTATCACTATTGTTGTCATCAAATTAAAATTTGTCGATGCAATATTATAATTATTACTATTTATTTGTTTCTTTTAGTTCTTTCTATTTGTCACATGTAAGAGCAGTGTGACTAAAACTATAATAATTCTTTAACTCCTTGATTTTTAAATTATTTGATTTTAATTTTATTGTCATCCTTTCTTTATGTGACCCCACCAAATTATTTCAATGAATTTCTCTACGTAGAACAATTCATATGGAAAACATAATTGGTTCCCAATTAAATCAATCACTCTACCAAGTTTGTTACAATTTTCAGAATCATGATACATGAAACTATAATAATAATTCAAAATTAATAGATAAACTAGTATTTATTACACGGGAGAGTAATTGTTTTATTTTTTATTATACACTTGCATTTGTTCTATTTTAATAACAGTAGAACCATTATCTCAATGTACAATAAAAATATATGTACAATATATGTTTTTAACAAAACACTTATATGGGTTTGTAGATAGAGTATATGTTAAATGGGTTGTGAACAAAAAAAGTTAGAATTGTTTTCAATACTTTGCATATAATGCATTACATATCCTACACTTACTTTTAATTGTTTACTAGTCTTGTACCCGTGCGATGCACGAGAATTATATCGAATTTTACGTTTAAAATGTAAAAATTATTTGTATAAAATGAAGTTAAATGAAAATATGTTATTCATAAATTTAGTTTGTAAATATAACAATAAAAATACATAATGAAATTATTATTATATTAGTGGATGCAAATAAAATTATTCAATCACATAATTAATTTTCATTTTTTCAATATCAAATTTGTATTCATAAAATATTTATAATTATTCTCTTTCAACAATCAACAAAAAATAATAATAATTTACAGATTATCAATCACTAAAAACTACCGAAATAATAGAAAATATTCAAAAACTAATAATTATCAATCATGAATAATTACTAATTATTCATATCTATTCTCGTCCAACAATCAATAAAAATATTAAAAATTTACTAATTCATGTTCATAATTATTCTTAATTAAAAAAAATTTTAAAAATATGTAATATCAATCACTAAAATTCTCTAAAATATTCACTAATTATCAATCACTAAAAATCACTAAATTACAGGTAAAATATTCAAATATCACTAATTATCAAACATTAATAATTACTAATAATTCGTAATTATTCTCTTTTAAAAAAATATGTTCATTATTTATATTTAAATTTTCCGTGAGACAGTTAAAAATTATTTTAATTTAGATATATTATAATTCAAGTTAATCTTATGTAATATTGAAATCTTTCTTCTATTAATAATTAGATATATTAATAATTTAAGTTAATATTATAATATTATCTAAAATATTATAATTCAAGATTTATTATGTAATATTAAGATAGTAATATGAATATTTTCTATTATTTCAGTAGTTTTTAGGAGGGTTTTGATAGTATCACATGTTGCACAGTTTAGGAGGATTAATATAGGGGCTAATTGGTAAACAATCATTACTTGTCTTTTAATATACTAATAGAGATTCAATATATCTTAAACAAAAATTATTCCTTTTTAAAATATAAATTATTAAATATTTATCTAAAATTTGTAAATAATGAATAAAAATAAAATTGAAATCAAACTCAATCAATCAAGATACACGTAGAAAATTAACAATAATAGTAAAAAAGTTATGAAACACAATCTTTTATGCATAATATTTTTTCTTGATATGATATCAAATTGCATTTAAAATCACTATCTTAAATAATTTTTTTGTTTAAAGATTTGAATATTTCAATTGATATGTGTCTCTAATTACATTAACTTTCCAAAAAGGGAGTCATTCAAATTAAAATATAGAAAAATTATAATATAAAAATTATTTATTTTAAAAATACAATAGTAAAAAATAGAAAAAATTTTACTTAATAAATTATAAAACAAAAATGCATATTCATAAAGAAACTGGTTCAATGTTCTCATTCATTATAACAAAATAAAATATTTAAAAAATCATTCAAATGGTAATAAAAAATCATTTGATAAAATAACATAATACAAATAGTAGAGAGAAGAAAAAATAAAATATCAAAAGACTCTTTTACATCCTTAGACCCAAGTCGTTGTCACTACCTACCCGAATAAAGAAAGAAAAAATTAAATCTTTTTAAAAAAATAAGAAAATTAAAAAAAATGATGAATAAAAATTGATTGTAAAATTCAATGATAATACAAAATATGATGAGTACAAAGATATTAAATAAAAAGTAAAAGACACACAAAAAAGAGGAAGAAAATAAGATAGTAAAAAAATAGACATAAGAAGAAAAAATGTGTAGAAGATGGATGAAGAAAAAAATATGGAGAATGAAAAAGAAAAAAAATGAAAAAAAAAGAACAAACGAAAAGAGAGGAGAGAAAAAAAATTGAGGAGGGGGAAGAAAACATAAATGAGGTGAGAAAAAACTTTTTAAAAAGGAAAAGAAATAGAGATGGAGAATAACGAAACAATAAAAAAGTATAAAAGAAATATGAAGAATAGAAAATGGAAGAATAAGAAGAATTAAAAATAAATTAAAAAATAGAAAAAAAAATGAAGAATGACTAAGAAGGTAGATGAAAAAAATAAAATAAGAAAGAGAAAAAATAGGAAGAGCAAGAAATAGAGATGACAAAATAAGAGAGAAAGAGAGAAAAATGAAGTTGAAAGAGTTGAGGAGGTGGAAAGAAAAAAATTGATCTAAATAAATGTGTAAATATATTACAACAAAATATGTATATATATAAGTATTTGATAGAGAAATTTTCTTCAATATTTTTAGTTAAAAAATAGAATAATATTTTTAATTAAAATATATTATTCAATATTGCATCAATTTATTAATTTCTTACTTTATTATTTTTAAAAATTAAATTTCACGCAATTCTATTTATTAAATTAGAAATATGTTTAGAATATAAAATATAATTAATTAATCTATTATACACAATTCTTTTAGATAATATAAATCAATTATTTTAAGTAAAATAATATATATATATATATATATATATATTAGAATATAATATTTAAAAAGATTCATTAAAGATTTATAAATATTTTGGAAGAAAAAAATAAAGGACGCCCAAATTAGCATGTGTCACATTTATAGAGATTCAATTAATGGGTGAATTAGTAATTGACCATAAACTCTCTTTTACAATATTATATAGATAGATAGTTGTAAGTGCATCAAGATACTTCTACAACCACATAGCATTTGTTCATCACACCAGAATTATATTGTTAATTTTCCCGTTTAGATTCAAATTAGTATTTGGTATTGTCCACTTAGTTGGTATAAAATTAACTTAATTATTTAATAATAAGTATTAATAATTATCTTCTGCAATGGATTTGAATAAATTGTTGAGATTGATGCAAGTTGAATTTAAATGTGTTTAAATTAAGATGATAGATTTGTTATTCAACATGCATATAATAAAGTTGACATCCATCTAGCTACAATCAGTTAGGCTTCATAATAAAAGGCAGTAGTATCATAGTGTCTCATATGATAGTAGTAATAGATCTTTCGATAAAAAGATCATACATCTCTAAAGTCTAAACATTAGAACTTCATACATTAATTTATGATTTACCCACCAAAAAATATATTAGTGGTGAATTAATTTAATATAACTGTGAAAGTAAATTAACTTTAGGTATTGAGTTCTTTGATATTTTAGACATCATAATTAATATAACTTGTCTTTATATTTCTTAAACTGTAAATCTATTTGTAATTACTCTTATTTTTAATTTTTCAGTAGTTATTATCACTATTGTTGTCATCAAATTAAAATTTGTCGATGCAATATTATAATTATTACTATTTATTTGTTTCTTTATTTCTTTCTATTTTGTCACATGTATGATCCGTGTGACTAGAACTATAATAACTCTTTAACTCCTTGATCTTTAAATTATTTGATTTTAATTTCATTGTCATCCTTTCTTTATGTGGCCCCAACAAATTATTTCAATGAATTTCTCTACATAGAACAATTCATATGGAAAACATAATTGGTTCCCAATTAAATCAATCATTCTACCAAGTTTGTTACGATTTTTAGAATCATGATACATGAAACTATAATAATAATTCAAAATTAATAGATAAATAATAAATAATATACATATACAAATATCTTGTTTTTGCTCGTGCATGGCACGGGTACATATGCTAGTAATTTTTAAAAGATGAATTATGACATGTAGTGGCTGATTTTATGTTATACGTGTAGTATTACTCATAATTTAAAGGGAAAAAAACATTTTACCTCCTTGGATGTTTGGGTCGTTGCAATTTAGCCCCTGAACTTTCAAAACGGGCAATACGGTACCCTGTATGTTTTAAAACGTGCAATTTACCCCATCCGTCACATCTCCATCAATTTCTTCGTTAAATGGTCACGTGCAATGCACATGTCATTTATTAAATTACTAAAATACCATTTTTTTTACATGGAAAAAAGCACTTTACTCCCTGAATGTTTGGGTCGTTGCAACTTAGCCCCTGAACTTTCAAAAATGGGCAATACGATACCCTGTATGATCTGACGGAGAAATGACATGTGCACTGCACATGACTATTTAACGGAAAAATGAATGGAGATGTGACGGATGTGGTAAATTGCACGTTTTAAAACATATAGGGTATCGTATTGCCCGTTTTAAAAATTCAGGGGCTAAATTGCAACAACCCAAACATCCAAGGTAAAATGTTTTTTTCCCTAATTTAAATAAACCCTCTCGTTTATACAAAACCATATTTCTACGTACCTGTTTTTGAAAAAACAGAAAATTGGATTATTTTCAAATTTTGTCTCTCTTCAAAAGTACAAACAAACATTTAGTTAAATCATAAAAACTTATCTAAACAGAGCTAACTAATTTCTTAGACTATAATAAAATAAAATCTTTAGGAAACAGATTCTTTTATTAAATCTTGAAAAGTTAAAAAGATAAAACAAATTATCGTTCTAACGTTATTTTGGTGTTAATACTTCACACCGTCATTGCTCTCTATAAATTAACCTTAGCCTTTTCAACCACCCAACAATCTCAACCTTAGTCTCCTATTCTTCTCTTCCTCCAAATTAATCTTCAAAGTGACATTGAGATTTTTTCTACTCTTTCTCTTCTTGAGCCAATTAACCAAGAGAAACAAATGGATCCACGACTATGCATTAAAGGGTGTGGCTTCTATGGTTCTGCTTCAAACAAGAACCTCTGTTCAAAGTGTTACGATGATTACATCGAAGAAAACATGAAGAATCATGAAATTGATGTTCTTGAGTCATTGAATTCTCATAAACCATGCGTCTTCGAGAGCTTTGCCAACAACATTATTGGTGCTGCGATTGATAATGAAAACGAGAAGAACGTAAAGAGAAGGTGCAAAAGTTGCAACAAAAAGGTCGGGCTAACCGGATTTGAGTGTCGTTGTGGGGATTTGTTCTGTGGAAGGCATAGATACCCAGAAGAGCATGCTTGTGAAGTGAATTACAAGGAGATTGGTCGCAAGATCTTGACTAAAGAGAATCCAATTTGCATCTCTGATAAGTTACAATACAGAGCTTAGGAAATTAATAGATGAACATTAGCAATATAATTTTTTTTTTCTTTTATGCTTAATCAAGATTTGTAATCTTTCCATTCTTTAGTAAATCAGAGAATCACCTTGCTGGTTTTATAGAAATTCATCTAAATTTGTCGGTAGTTATTACTTATTTGTATTTTTTTTACTGTAAGGCTGGGTTTGCTTTTGAAAAAAGATTTTTTTAATTAATTTTTTAAATAAGAATTTTTGGAAAAAGTAAAAGCATTCTTGTGAACAGACAGCACAAAAAAGAAACATAAATGCTTGAGGCACAACAAAAAATCAGTCAAAACAGTTAACAAAATCCATTTAACACTTTATGGTCCAAATAACACTTTAATTATGAATATAGTTTTAATGGGCTGAGTGATTGTGGCCCAAATTCCTATTTGTTGGCTGTTTTAACTGGTTTTTTGTTGTGCTTTTAACCATGCTGGAGAAAGTGGAATGAATCAATCAGAGGCTTATAAATAGAGAGGAATCAGGATTTTTGACGGACAATTGAACAGTTGAGAGAATTAGCATTCAGAGAAGCATACAAATGCACTGTTAGAGAATAGAGACATAAGCATTATTCTTCACATGCAAATGCATTCATAGCTTTTCAGAAGCATTTATCCAAGGGCAGAAACAATAGTTGCAATAAAGGCCACAATCATAAGAAATTTGCAGAGGATCCAGGTAAGGAAAATTCATACTCATTTCAATTTCAGATTGATTACATAGAATTTTTGTTAGTATTCATTATGAAAGAGTATAGAGAAAAACTATGATAAATGAATATGTAAAGTAATATTAAAATATTATAATTGTTGCTATTCATCTCTCAAGTATAAAGGATTTGTGTCTATTAATAGACAAATTTTAAATCAAAACATGTCAATCTAATATAATTGTAAGTCAATCAATAATGATATACTATATAGTTTTCTTTTAAATCATTATAATTTACACCATATCAATCAAGAATATTATATAGTCTCATATCCTCCCACAAGTTGGAAGATGCGAATTTGAGCTTTTTTAAAAAAATCTTTTTTTAAGTTATCTTTTTTAAAAAGATCTTTTCAAAAAGTAAAAGTAAATTTATGTTTGAATATAATTTATAAAAGTACTTTATACATTAATTTGAATGTTTGGATTAAAATTTATAAAAGTACTTATTTTAATTATAAAATTACTCATAAGAGCATAGAAAATAGGATAATAAGACAACTCTAACAAACACTCTCAATGTGTCAATTGATTTTTTATATTTTTTCTTATTTCTTCCATTGCACTAACGTCTTCTTGTGTTGGTTCTTCCTATGTCACTTCAGTTTCTCATGCTCTTTCATTTGTATCACCATACTCATAGTTTTCTTGCTCACCAATATTTTCAAAGTATCGAAGAACACCTATATCATCAGAATCCATCATCCTAATGAAATTATGGAGAGCAAAACATGAAACAATGATGTTACGTTGAGTTTCAAACTTTCCTCTTGACATGTTTTGCAATATTTTCCACCTTGCTTTGCAGACACCAAAGGTCCTTTCAATAATTGTCCATAAACTTGAGTGACAATATTTGAATATTTCATTACTTGATTTGAAATTTGGTGCTAGCCTGAATTGAGGAATATGATATCTTGTTTGTCGATATGGTCCTAAAAAACTTTTAAACGTAGGATAGCCAGCATCAACTACGTAATACCTACCTATATTATGCAAAAAGTTCATTCATATAATCACTAGTATTTGACCCAGTGCAATGCACGAGACATAAAATAAATATGTTTAAAAAGAGTAATGTTACACGTATATTAAAAGCGACACTAAATTAGTCACCAATATAAAATATTGGATTGAGAAAATATAAATGTTGGATTATATCAGTATAAAAATTGTCATTGTCATTATCTCAATATGAAATTGAATATAATGTTAAGTTGAGTTAGAATATAAATGTTCGGACCCGTGGAATACTTAAATTAATTAATAAATATTTATTACAAATATTTATTACTTAAATTAATTTGTTATTATTTAATTAAATTTTAAATATTTATATTTTAAATGAAATTAGAAATATTATTCCTTTTAAAAAATATAAATTATTAAATATTTATCCAAAATTTATAAATCATGAGTAAAAATAAAATTCAAATCAAAATCAATCAATCAATTTTATTTATTAATATCAATGCTTTGATCTTAGATTTAAAATTAAAAAATTTAAAAATGAATCTAAAAAAATAAAAATATTAAACTCTCTAATAAATTTATTTAACCTAATTTTGAGTAATGGTGCTAATAATTTTAATTGTTTATAAATATTGCATTTATTACAAATAGTATATTCTTTTAACAAATAATCTCAATAAAATATATTTTAATTTTTTAAGTACTCATCAATTTGTTTTGTAGAAAAAAGTTCAAATTATTACATCAAATTCATGAATAGTTTTAAAGTAGAATATTAGACAAATATTATTAGTGAAAGTAGAAAACAAACTATAATAGTAAGAAATTTATGAAACACAATTTTTTAAGCAGAATATTTTTTCTTGATATGATATTCAATTTCATTGAAAACTACAATCTTAAATAAATGTCTGCTTAAAGATTTTAATATTTGAATTGATATTTATCTCTAATTACATTAACTTTAAAAAATAGAAAATTAACATGTATCTCTAAAATAATCATTATGAAAATATTTTCAAATATAAACATAGGAAAATTACAACCTAAAAATTGATTTTATTGAATAAACATAGGAAAAAAATACAAATTAAAAAAAAATCGAGAGATAGTGAAAAAAAATTAATTACAAATCTTGGGAAAGAATGAAACAATATTTCCTTAATAAAATTGAAAAAGATAATCGTAATCTTTTAAATGGGTAGATACTTATCTCATTTTTATTATTAGAATAAATTAAAAAATATTCACGGAAAAAGTATGTATAGTTTCCAATATAAACATGTTGCTTATAAAAATAAATTAGATTATTTTAAAACAATGTAAAAAAATAAAGTTTACTCAAAATAAAAAACGTTAATTGACATATGTAATAGTTATTAGCAAACAATATTTTTTTTATCTTTAATAATAAACAAACAAAAATGAATACCCATAAAAAAATTGGTTAAATTTTCCTATTTATTTCAACAAATAAAATATTAAAAAAGTAAAAAGAGTCATTCATGTCATAATGAAAAAAATATATTTGATTAAAAAAAGCAATAAAAATAGTAGAAAAAAAAGTTAAATATAAAGAGACCCATTCGTAGCCATGAATCCAAACCGTTGTCACCACCTATCACAACAAAGAAGAGGAAAAATTAAATCTCTTGAACAAAATAAAAGAATTAGGGAGATTGAATGAGGTGAGAAAAATAAAAAAAGAAGGTTGAATGAGGTGAGAAAAATAAAAAAAAAAAAGAAGAGAAAATGAGGTAAAGAAAGAAAAAAAAGGAAATCATGAAAACCAAAAAAACAAAAAAAAAACGTATAAAGAAGGATGAAGAAAAAAATGGAAGAGAAAAAAAAAGGATAAACAAAATAGAGAAAATATGAAGGATGAAGAAGAAGGTAGATAAAAAAGATTAAAAAAAATAGATGAAAAAAGAAAGAAATAACATAATAAGAACCATGTAGGAAGAACAAAAAAATAGAGTAAAAGAGATGATAAGGTGGAGAGAAAAAATAGATATGAAAGAATGAAGAGATATGTTATGATAAAATATGTATATATAAGTATGATCTGATAGAGTTATTTTCTTAAAAAGATCCCACTATTTGTTAAAATTAAATTAGAATAAAAATTATAGTATATATATCATATCATATCATATCATGTCATATATGTGATATATATTTTATTTATATTGATTTGATTGAAATATATATGATTGAAAGATAATTATATTAATTATTATTATTATTTAAAATATAATAAAAAGGAATATTACAGATTTTATATAAGTGATTGAAATTTTAGATGAAAAATACAGAGAAAGAAAGAACTGACACGTAAACATTCATTTTTTGATCAACTTTCTTATATATATATATATATTGATTGATGATTGATATTGATTTGTGTTGATTGAAAAATTTTCTTTTTTTTAACAAATCATGATTATATTCAGCTATAATATCTCCTATCAATAATTATCATAATATAATTGATCATGTCTATAATATCTCTTATCAATCATTACCATAATATAATTGATCATGCCTATAATATCTCCAATCAGTAATTACCATAATAATTGTTATGTTTAATGAAAGAATATATTAAATCAAGAAAATGAATTAAGTGAATTTTTAAAAAAATAAAAAATTAAAAAATCTGAGAAAATGACACGTGGCAGAAAATTTAATGCAGAAGGTTCATAAATTTTATATGTATAGATAGATTACTAAGATAAAATTGATATTATTGAATCATAAATAAATAAAAGCAATATATGTAACAAGCATAACTAACCTTGAGGTGAGTGAGGAAAATTTAGTTGTTGGGTTCGAAGAGCCTCCATAAAAATTCTTGTATCATGAGCAGAGCCCTCCCAACCAGTCCAAATAAATGTAAAACACGTATTGAAATCACACACAACCATTACATTTGTTGTAGGATATCCTTTCCTTCCAGTGAAACATACCTGTTCATCTTGAGTAACATGGATTGCTATATATGTGCCATCTATTGTCCCTATACAATCTTTAAAGTATGACCAATATCTATCGTCATCTCTAATATATTTAGGCATATCTCGAAAGTTGGGGTCAATAGGTCTAATAATGTCTTTAGATAATTTCTTTATGGATGATATCACACTATGAAAATGACGATATATGGTTTCACCAGAATGTTGAAATCGTTCTTCCACCATTCTATAAGAAGTAGAATGCCCAAGAGTGAATAAAAACATTGCTACCATCTCATCTATACTTACACCTCGTGAAGGTTTCAAACCATACTTATGAACCAAGTCATCACACAAATGTTTGAATGTTGATTTTCTCATTCTAAATTGTTCAAAAAATCGCATGTTATTCTCTTCCTTTAATTCTGATACCCATCGATGCCCTGAGAGTTTTGAAGTTCTTTTCTCTTGTTTGATCACATATTGTAGATAGTAATTGGCAACTCCAGAGGCTGCCAATACACCAAATGTATCATAATTAATCATTTCATGTTCTTCATATTCTGAATTTGTATCATCATCACTCATCCTGCATAAATTTAAATAAATATAAAATATAAATAAAAAAATTCTAAAACATAAAATTTAATGGACAAAAAGTAAACTAATAAAAATATAAATATATATTGGATAAAGAAACAAATTATTAGAAGTTTCACAATCTTCATATTGAAAGATCACATTCTCCAACAAAAAAGTTTCAAGTCAAAAACATAAAAAACACAAAGATATATTTGATAAAAAATTATAAAAGCTTTCTATCTCTAAATAGAAAGATGATTCACACTCTAAATTAAAAGTATCCAGCCAATCAAGTTGCAGGATAGGATCATGTTTCAATGAAACGAAGGTTTCTCTATACTGTGGCTTAGCCATCAATCTAGTGGCCAAGTAGAATTGTCGACTATGTGGGACTAGGTCAGACAAATTTTCGATCATCTTTATGCAATTTTCTATTAAACAAGGATCATCTGCTTTTGCTATAGTCATTTTGGTTCGCGCCTCCATTCCAAGCACAATACGATCAAGAGATTATTGCAGTCTAGCTACCACACCAGCTCTTTTCTCAATTTTTCTTCCTGTGGTCTTCTTTCTTTTATGAGTATTTGTAGGACTTTCAACAATTGTATAATTGTCAATATCATCCTCAAGAGCTTGAGTATAGTAATTTGTGTCACCACCTGTAAAGACAATATCTTCATCATTATCATGGTTAGTATGATTATTATCTTTATTGTCTAAATTTGGATCCTCAGATGGTGCCCATGCACCATAGCGCACCGGTTGCTATTACGTCCTTAAAACATAATTCGAGCTTTTGCAAAAATTTAGGACCTTCATTCCTAAACTTGTTGTATTCTGGGTTAATCTGTAAAGAAAGTTGAAAATAAAAAATTATTGAAAACTATTTATTAAGAAGAGACCAAATAAATACATACTAAAAAACTAAAATACCTTGATCTTATTAGCCCACCAAGCATCAGAAGCTAGCACAGTCTTTTTCTCGGGTCCCAGCCAAGACCCATCTCTTGTCCAACAAGCTTAGCCCATAATTGAAATAAAGATTTTAGAGTATCTCATCTATTTCTTAGTTGTCTATGCACATATGGTAGTCTAGACCTCTCTCTAAATTTTTTTTGCAAATTCTTCCAGCCAACTTTGTTAAAATGTTTGTGGGACCTATTTCCTGATTGTATTTCCTCCGCACATATCGTCAAAAAAACTTCAGTATTCCAATCTTCCCACTTTGCTTTAACAGTTTCAACCTCAGTCTCATTGATCACATCGTCATACACATACACATACACACACACACACACACACACACATATATATATATATATATATATATAATTTGTGTTTTATTTTTTTTCTTAACAAATCTATTAGATTTAAATTTATAATTTTTTATTTTCTTTAAAGTCATTATTTTAATCTGTGCATTGCATAAATTATATATATAAGTTTTTATTAAAATAAAATATGATCTTTAATCTTTTGAAATTTTACAACTTAAAATTATTTGTCGATACATATCACAATTTTTTAATTAAAAAAATGAAAAAAATTATGTTTTTAAAATTATTGAATTTAAATGTAAAGAAACATAAAAAATATGCCAATAAAAAATGCATACAAAATGAGTGGTTTACTTCTGTGCATTCGCAATATAAAAAATTAACATAATTATTCAATTAAATCATCTCATTTGAATGACTTTTCATGAAATAAGTATAAGATTCAACAATCTTTATTGATGTGATAACGTTCTATTTGATGGTCGTGTTAAAAAAATTACACTATCAAAGTATAAGAAATTAAAAATGTGTGAAATGATGAAAATTTAGATGAAGGTAGATGTGAGCACTTTTTTCTATGGTCAGTTATTACTTAACTAAAAATGACAATTGATTTAATTATAAAATAATTTGATTTGAAAAATAATTTCATCACTACTAGAAACTATCGGATTATCGACCGACATTATCGACGGATTATCGATGGATGGATTTGACTAGGTTATCGGCGGATTTATCGAGGGATAAAGCATTGGCGAGATATTTTAATCAACGAGTATATTTATCGAGAGATATTTTAGAAAATATCCGTCGATAATATGTTCCCGCTCAAAACAAAAATTTTTTTTTGGCCATGTTGGTTTTATCGACGGATTAAGATTAAAATATCCGCCGATAAAACCCTAAACCCTAAACCCTAACCCTAGAAGACAACTATCGACGGATAAGAATGGTTTCATCCCTCGATAACTAAAACGCACCGTTTCATTAAATCGGGTGCCTTTTATCGAGGGATAATATCGACGGATGGTTTAAACCATCCGTCGATAATCCGCGTATATGAGGAGACAACGTCTCCTTCTTCCTCACTTCGCAAACTCCTCTCTCTCTCTCTTCTCCGTGCTCTCTCTCTCTCCGCCGCGAAAAACGGCCGTTCCGCCACCGTCCGCCGCCCGTTCGCCCTCCGGGAAGTGCCAACAGGTTAGTCTCTCTGTCCTCTACATTTTAATCGGTTTAGATTTTTTGTTTGAGGTCTCTAATGAGAACTCATTGTAGCATTCTCCGCCTTCTCCGTTGCCACCGCCATCGCCTCCGTCCGCTGCCATCGCCGCCACCGACCCTTCGCTGCCACCGCCGCCAGGAAGCATCTCTTGGTCTTCCATTAGGTATTTTTGTTAAATTTTAATTTTTCATTGTTTTGGTATTTTTATATATTGTATTTATTAATTTTGTTATTTTTTCTATTTAAAAAAATTAATATGTTAAACTTTCTGTTTTTAAAAAAATAAATATATTAATTTTTTTAAAAGGAAAAGTGTTTTAAACAATAATAGAAAACGTTATTCCAAAAAAGATAGATTTAACAAACTTATATGTTATTTAAAGTAAGTAATTTTTCAATAACGTAACAAATATATTATTTAAATGATATATATGAGAACAATTGTTGATATATTCGGGCGATTGGAGCTTACAGTTTGTATGAGCTTACGTTTATATTAGGTATGTTATTTATTAATTTTAATTTAATGATATGATTCTGTTGTTATTGTTGCAAAACCTTAGGGTAGATGACTTAGTCTGAGACCGGTCCTTAAACTCCGGCAATACTGGTTGATTGATTTGTAAAATTAAATGAGAAAGTTTGTTTAAAATTTAGGGGAGACTCTGTCAAAATTTTGTGAAGTAAAAATTTTGAGAAATTAAATAACTGTTGTTAAGTTATCTAAAACTAAGGGAAAATCTGTCGAAATTATGTTTGAGTAAAAATTTAACAAATTTGTAAAAATCATTAGTGTCATATTAATGGTGAATTTAGATTAACTAAAAAACTGTTATTAACAAGCCTTAGTTAAACCTCTCATTTTAGGATTCTCCAATATTCAAGGGCAATGTCATCAACAAATAGATCATGGATGTATGATAGGTTACACCCGAATAGGGGGGAATTAAGCCGGAATTCTATGCTGGAGTTGAAGAGTTTGTGGGGTTTGCTTCTATGTCTGAACAATTTAGGACTGAGGGAAAAGTCAAGTGTCCATGTGCCAAGTGTGTTTGTAGGTTTTTCTATGATGTTGACATGATTAAGGTTCACCTGTACAAAAAGGGATTTATGGATAATTATTATGTATGGACAGTCCATGGGGAAGTCGAGTCAGTGTCAGTACAGCAGGATCAGTTTGTCAGAGGTAGTTCAAGTGGGTTTGATGGTGAACAATATGGGGATCGTAATTTAAATTGGGGCGGTGATAATCGTGGGTGTTATGAGGAAATGATCCATGATGCCGTTGGGGGGCAACATGATGAAGATTATAATGAACCCAGAGAGGAGGAACCAAATCCTGAAGCGCAGAGGTTTTTTTCTTTGTTAGAATCTGCAAAGACACCCATTTGGGAGGGTTCAGCCCTTTCTGAGTTGTCAGTGGCAGTTAGGATGTTTTCTATCAAGTCAGAGGCAAACGAGAGTCAAAGTGCTTTTGATCGATGGGCTACTTTAATGAGTGATGCTAATCCACGACCAGAGGCAATTCCTAGGGACTATTATAGGGCAAAGAAGTTAGTTTCAAAACTTGGGTTGAAATCAGAGAAAATTGATTGTTGCATGAACGGTTGCATGTTGTACTATAAGAAGGATATTGAATTAGTTGAATGTAAATTCTGTCAGGCCCCCAGGTTCAAACCTAGAAGAGCAGGTAATGGGAGGTATAAGCATACTCCCAACAAAAGGATGCACTATCTTCCCCTAATCCCTAGGTTAAAACGCGTGTATGCCTCTATGAGCTCTGCACCTCACATGAGGTGGCATTATGAGAATAGGAGAAGTAACGGGATAATGACGCATCCCTCTCATGGTGAAGCTTGGAGGCATTTTGATAGGTGTCACCCTCAATTTGCAAATGATCCGCGGAATGTTAGATTAGGGCTTTGCTCAGATGGGTTCACGCCAAATAACTTATTTAACAAGCCTTATTCTTGTTGGCCTATTGTTGTTACCCCTTACAACCTCCCTCCTGAGATGTGCATGAAAGATCCGTACATGTTTTTAACATGTGTAATTCCTGGCCCTGATAATCCAAAAGCTAAAATTGACGTTTTCCTCCAACCACTCATAGATGAATTGAAGCAGTTGTGGCACAATGAGGTCTTGACCTATGATGTGGCCACCAAAGAAAATTACATGCTAAGAGCCGCTTTGATGTGGACAATTAATGACTTTCCTGCTTATGGTATGTTGTCTGGGTGGATGACACATGGGAAGCTAGCTTGCCCTATTTGCATGGAGGATACAAAATCCTTCACACTTAAGAATGGCTGCAAGAACTCATGGTTTGATTGTCATAGGAGATTCTTGCCAAATGATCATGCATTTAGAAATAACAGGTATGGGTTTAAGCGAAACTGTGTTGAACATGAAGAACCACCTGTTAGGCTTACTAGAAGACAGGTCTGGGACAGAGTTAAAAATCTGCCTAAGATAATCGAATTGGGTAAAGTAGTCAAGTTTCCAGGTTATGGTGTGGACCATAACTGGACTAAGCAGAGCATATTCTGGGAGTTACCCTATTGGAAAGATAATCTTGTTCGTCACTGTCTAGATGTCATGCATGTTGAGAAGAATGTTTGTGATAACATCATGAATACTGTTATGGACAGTGACAAGACTAAGGATAATGTCAAGGCAAGATTAGACTTAACAGAGTACTATCGACGACCAGAGCTACATTTACAAGAGACACGTGATGGTCGCGTTGTTAAGCCGAAGACAAGCTATGTTTTAAATCCTGCGCAGAGGCAATCCGTGTGTAAATGGGTGCAAGAGTTGAGAATGCCAGATGGGTATGCTTCCAACCTCCGTAGGTGTGTGGATGTTGCGCATGGAAAGTTCCATGGGATGAAAAGTCATGATTGTCATGTGTTTATGGAGTGTTTGCTTCCAGTTGCCTTTCGAGAGTTACCTTTACATGTGTGGAAACCATTGACTGAGCTTAGTTTGTTCTTTCGTGATTTGTGTTCTACCACACTGAGGTCCCATGATTTGGAAGTAATGGAGCAAAATATTTCTGTAATTTTGTGCAAGTTGGAAATAATATTTCCCCCCTCTTTTTTTGACTCAATGGAACATTTACCTATGCACTTGGCTTATGAAGCGAAAGTATGTGGGCCGGTTCAATATAGATGGATGTACCCCTTTGAAAGAAATATTGGGACCTTTAAGAGAACTGTCAAGAATCGAGCTCGTGTTGAAGGGTCAATATGTGAAGCTTATTTATCAAAGGAGACGTCTTTCTTCTATTCATTTTATTTTGAGCCACATGTTCATTCGAAAAGAACAGCAGTAGGCCGCAATGATGATGGAGGTGAAACTTCATATCCGCCTACTTTGTCTGTGTTTAATCAACCTGGACGTGGTGCCGGTAAACCCACAAACTATTGGCTGAATGATAGAGAAAAACATGCAGCGCACCTACATGTTCTCATCAACTGTGATGAGGTGGACACTTGTAGAACGTAAGTGACATATCTAATTCATCATTTCAATAATGTTTTTGTACATAGTAGTAAATGTTGTCATTAAAAATCTTTAATTTCTACTTACTGTCAACAGATATTTTGAACAAACCATTCAGAATCATACGCTTGACCAATTCCCTCAATGGTTCAACTCGTTCGTAAGTTTATAATCTTCGTACTATTAGTCTTTGATTTATATCTTAACATAAAATTCAAAATTTTCCATTCTATTCTCTTTGTTCTCTACGTATGTAGGTGCTCAATCATGACAATAATGTCACAAATCCTCATATAAAAAGCTTAGTTTGGGGTCCCACCAATGTAACAATTTTGTGGCCAATTTTCCATGTGAATGGTTATAAATTTCACACCCTAGACTGGGGTCGTGAGAAGACCACGTACAATAGTGGAGTATGCGTTCGAGGGGATGCTGGAACATGGGAGAATAATTGGTACGGGGTACTCAGACAAGTCTTAGAGTTGGAATATGTTGGTGAGGACCCAACGCCAAAGAAGGTTGTCTTGTTTAGCTGTGAGTGGTATGATCCTAGACATCCTGATGGAACACGCAAGCACGCTGATTACGACATAATTGAGGTTAACCATACACGACGATTTGGTGCATATGATCATTTCATCATTGCACAGAATGCTCGGCAAGTGTATTACACAAGGTATCCGGGGAAGTGCAAGAATAAGTGGTTGGTTGTTTTCACAACCAAACCTAGGGGCATAGTTGAAAGTGATGATGTGGATGAAATAGCTTACCAAGTCGAAGTTGCACGTGCTCCAAGGGTGGTTGTAGATACAGGAGTCCCTGCTACTTTACACGATGATACTGGTGAAGATGACATTATTAACATGTCTCGCCAAAACATAACAACTCAGGGTGATGACTCCACTGAAGATAGTGACGAAGAAGAAGATGAACTTGACAGTGACGATACAGAAGACGAGAGTGAAGACAGTCCACAACTTTCTGAAAAAATGGTTTTTAACAATTCAATTTGTTTTCAAATAACACTACCTCATTTTAAGATACTTTGTCAAACACTTTAATTAATGAAAAGTAACTTGTATTGTTGTGAATAGATATGGCAGATGATGATAGGGGTAGGGGTAGGGGCAGAGGCCGAGGAGATCGAGGGCGGAGGAAGACCGCCGCCCAGCCTCGTGGTTATCTTTCCAGGTGTGTTCAGTTGTATGACATCCCTGGTCATGAGCCGAGGCCAGAGACGGAGGAGGACCCCGACTACGAGCCAGTACCATCACCATCACCATCACCATCTGCTGCTGGGGGACCATCATCACCCATTACTGTCTCCCCACATGACATTGGGGGCAGTAATGAGGTGCCGGATGAGATTGTATCAGCAGCTTCAGATACACGTCCTCTCCCCTCCATCAGACCGGATCCATCCGGTCTAAGGTATATGATTTAAGTTGTTATAAATGTCAATCTTTTATAAATAAAATATGTAAAAGGGATTATTATATAAAATGGAAACTAATTCTTTATAACAATGTAGTTTTGTGCCTGGCACCCTCGGCACTCATCAGATCACGGCCACGATACAGAAGATGTATCATAGGCCGATCGAGTATTTCTCGAAGTTGACCGAGGAGGAGAGGCGACGATGGTATCAGGAGTGGAAGGTAATATGAACTCTTCAATTTTAGTAATTACTAATTAATTATGTTGTGGTAACTAACAAATTAAATTTGTTTATATATTGTAGTCTCACTTCACCATTAGTCCTGCCGATGATCTAGTACTGTACCGTGCCTTCTGCCATCGGGCAGCTAAGAGGCTCGGTGACATGTACTTATGGATCCGTAATGGCAAGGACAAGGATCATAAGTGGATGTCAGATGCCCACCACCGTGTGCTGTAGGAGTATTGGTCTTCTCCGAGGTTTAAGGCCAAGTCGGAGAAGGCCAAGGCTAGCAGGGCCTCATTGAGGGGTGGCTCCCTTCACTGTGGTGGATCCGCTACTGTGGACTCCACTAAGAGACGGCTGGTACGTAATATTCCGAACGCAATACATTTAATTTTATGTTTCTTATATATGAATTGATACATTAATGCTTTGTTCAATTGTTTTAAACTTACAGGAGCAGAGGCTGAAGAGACCACCCACGCAGGAGGAGTTGTTCAGGGAGACCCACACCAGGAAGGGCGACAAGACGACGTGGGTAGACGAGCGGTCGCAGCGCACTCATGTAAGTGATTTCATCATAGTTGTATAAATGTATTCAATTAATATGATTATGTATTCCACTTAAAATGATTATGTATTCTTCTAATTGTAGGCTGATTATACGTGCCGCTTGGATGAGGTCCGCACCCAGCTGGCAAAGGCATCACAGCCCGGTGAGTCCGTCCCACCCGTCGATGAGGAGGCGGTGTGGACCGAGGTTGTGGGCGGCCCTTACAAGGGCTGCATATACGGGCGAGGCGCGGTCGCGAACCCCATTGCTCGTTCCTCCCACGCATCTGCTGCAACAGGAGCAGCAGCCTCAGCGGAGAGTAGCGACGCTGAGGTCCGTGACCGGGTTCACAATCTGAACCTGGAGCTACAGACCCGGGTCGAGGTGCTGTAGGCGCAGCTTGAGGAGGAGCGGACCGCCCGACAACAGGACAGGATCGCCCAGCAGCAGGAGATTGCTGCGGAGGTCAGCCGGCAGATTAGAGTGCAGATGTCCCAGTATTACGGGATGTTTGCTGCTGGAGGGTCATCATCGGCTGCTGCTGGCGTCTCTGCACCACCACCACCTTTTCAGCCATCACCCTTCCCTCTCACTCCCCCACAGTATCCTTATCCCCCTGCATTCTGGCCTCCTCCTCCACCTGCATATCATCCAGGATATCCACATCCCGCATATTCTACACCACCCCCACTTCCTGCTGCTACTGCTGCTGCCGCTGCCTAGACGACACCGCCTCCTCCTCAGCCTGCTGCTGCCGCCGCTGCCCACACACCGACTCCTCGACCCCCTCCTGCCCAGACTCCTCCTACTCAGCCGGATGCATCCAGAGATGATGCTGGTGATGGTGATGATGATTGTGACATTGATACGATGGATTTTGTATGACTTTTTTTTATTGTTTCTGTTTTGGATGTTCAGACATTACGTTTTGGATTTTTTATGACTTGACTTATATAGTGTTTGGATTTTATCTATTTTGTAAATATTGATTAATATATATATTATGATATTTCATTATAGTTTTATTTATGGAGATTATCGATCGTTTTGTTATAAATTTTGATTTAGTTTAAATATTATTAATTCAGATATTTAAAAAAAAAATTTCGGCCTTTGTTATCGACGGACGTATCCGCCGATAACGAAATTATTTTTTTTATTTATTATTTGGAAAAAATTAATTATCGACGGATAAGTATCCGCCGATAAAAATATTTAATAATTTTATATTTTTTTAAATAACATTATCGAGGGATAAATCCGCCGATACATCCGTCAATAATATCGACGGATATATCCATCGATAAAATATCGACGAATATTATGGTTAAATCCGTCGATACTTGAATTCCGACTAGTAAGTAATCGTGGGGGACCATCCGTCGATACATTGAATCATCGACGGATATTAAGGGGATCCGTCGATGAAATCCGTCGATAATCCGAGAGTTTCTAGTAGTGCATGTTTTAATAATTTAATAAATCAAAATTCAATTTAATTTATAAAAAACTTATCATATTTAAATGTAAAATATAATTAAATTCAAATAATCAAATTTCATATAAATTGAAGCATAAAATATCATATAAGTTCAAAGCAAAAAATTAAAATGAGTAATTTTACCGTGAAAATGGTAGAATTCCTTATAAGAATGAATTGACATTTAAAATCATATCAGTAGTTGATAAAATTTTGAAATAAGTTTGAGAAAATATTGAAATAATGATGAATGATTGTGCAATAAAATTAATGTCAAATTTAAGTCTTATAAAATATTTAAAGATAGATAAATATCAATCTTGTTGGAATTATGGCAAGTAATTAAAAAAATTGGTTGAAATAGGAAATATGTTAACTGTATTCAAATTTCAAAAGAATCATGAACTCTATCATAACATCAGAGAAATTAATATCATTTTTATTTTTTATGATAAACTCCAGTGTATACAAATTTATATTTCAACTTTTTTAATTTAAATAAAATTCATATACGTGTTTGTTCATTTTGCCCCATAATATGATAGTTAGATATATGAATTATTGGACCTTTTTCTAAATATGTTTAGGGGATAGGGAATGAGATGGGGAGTAGGTGCACTTAATTAAGAAAATGTTCATTCTGCATGTATTATTGATTTTAGATAAAAAACACTAAGATTCATTTGCTTCCAATGATTACTTAATGTAGTCACCAAAAGTTTTAAGAAGAAATCCATTTATACTATATTATCCTTAACAATGTTTTAAAAATAGAACATGGAGATCGATAAAAATAAAAATAGAAATTTATTTGAAAAAGTCATGAATGAGAGAATAAATTGATGAAAAATATGAATAGAAAAATAATATCATACCATAGATGAAAAAGAACTCTAAAAGATGAAATGGAAACATTCAAATGGTCACGTCCATATAAAATCTCAACATAATTTTTTCACCCGCCCTCAAGCTTAGTTGTTTATATACTACAAAATTATCTACATGAGGTATTGTTTATGCAAGATAACAAACATAAATCAAAGAGTGTAGTTATACCTAATAATGAAATCAATGCCAACCTTTATTTTTTGAATTAGAACAAATTTGATAAATTGCCCTAAATTATTCAAATCAATGAGTGTAATTAAATCAAATTTTAAATAAATGGGAAATCAAATTTCAAAATTTTAAAACGTTTCCAATAATATCTCCAATTGAAACTAATTGCAATAAGATTTTATAATTATAATCACTCAATCAAAGTTCCTTAATCATTATTGATATTTACAAGGGTAAATTACACTGACCTCACCTGAGGTTTAGCAATATTACACTTAACACTCCTCTATATTCAAAACATGCAGCACAAGACCTTAAACTTTTAATAATATACACTGACCTCCCCTGAAAAAAGTTTGACTAACAGTCAAACTAACAGCCCAAAAAACATGTGATAAGCACATGATCATTAATGGCATTTTTGTAAATTTCAACTCTTATTTTATAAAAAAAAGGACAAAAAGACCCTTATAATGTATTTTAAATTACTCAAACATCAAACATCTTAATTTTCACCACCTATTGCAATCAATTATAAAGAAAAATAAAAAAAAATTAAAATTAATTTCTTACATCAATTCTTTGCAAATTTATATTAATCAATATATCCTGAGAATCAAATAAGCAAATAAAATCTGCCTAAGACTTTGCAGCTATAATGCTGAACCCATTGGTGTTTCTATGGTAAAGCACCAAACTTTACAGCTTGTTTCAAGTTCTGCAATCGATTCTTCTCCTTCAACTCGTTTCTTCTTATTATCACAAGACCCATCTAAACATCCAAATAAGACACATGTAGAGAACATGTGTTAAACCAACACACATGCAGGAAGGATGCAAGTCGATCCATGTAGCCTCACAAAAAAAGCCTCATTAAAAAACCCCTCTAGCCTACAAACAACTAATCTACAGGGGAAAAAGAGTGCTCTGATCATGAGTGAAGCAGGATCCACACAACATCCAAACAAAGATCATGGAGTTATTACCTGGGCACCACAACAGCAACCAAAATTACATCAGATGCTACAAGTCAAGCTAGACTAGCTATAAAACACCTTTCAACAAATCTATTGCAATCTCCTATTAGGACACATGTATAGGACATATGTCGCATGCATCTCCCTTATTATTTCTTCCATGATGCTTGTCGCCAAATGGTTGCAGCACTTTAAACCACTGGACTACTCGTCATATTTCAACACCAAATAATTTGCTTTTGGTTGTAGGAATTTCTCAGAAACTTCCACCAAGGATTCCACCTATTATGCAGTTTGGCATCAGCCCAGAGATTCAATAACAATTCCTTCAAATTAAAACTTTGTCCAATTACTTACCATCATTTGGTCTTGCCTCAATAATAGGTATAGCATCTTCATCATTCGCGCGATCATACCTGAATCTACGTTTCCATGTTCCGGATTGTTCATCATATACAATCTTATCCTTCTTCTGGTTCTGTATGCCTGAGGAAAAAAAAACAACACAATCAACTAGTAGTCAATTTAGAAAAACAAACCCTTAGAACCCCAAATAGGATAACATAAAACAACACTGATCTCAGCTTAAAAAAAGTAATTAAGGTTATTGGGGGAAATTCATGAAATCAGAACCAATTAGGGGAAATTCAAGAAATCAGAACCAATTAGGGGAAATTTATGAAATCAGAACCAATTAGGGGAAATTCATGAAATCAGAACCAATTAGGGAAAATTTAATCAAAATTAGGGGAAGTTAACATACCTTCGGTGGTCTTTGAAGCAGAAGCAGAAGCAGAAGCGGTAGTTATGGAAGGTGCTTTGCGGTGGTGGCTTCGGAGGTGCTCCGCGGTGGTGGCTATGGGTGAAGCGGAAGCAGAAGCAGAAGCGGTGGTCTTCGAAGCAGAACCAGAAGCGGTGGTCTTCGAAGCAGAAGCAGAACGGTGAAGCGGTGGTGGCTATGGACGCAGGGAACGCAGGGAGCAAGCTTTGGACGCGCGACGACGGAACGGTGAAGCGGTGGTGGCTATGGATGCGCGACGGCGGTGGGTGGGGCGTAGGGAAGAAGATTCGACACTGGGGGAGAGTGAACGCAGTATTTGATTTTAGGGTTTTTGGATTTTTAGATGTTAAGGGTATAAATGTAATTATACATTTTTCGTTAAATTTAATTTAACACTGTTTGTTTTTTAATGAGTGAGGGGAGGTAAATATCAGGTGTTAAAATAGAGGGGTGTCAAGTGTAATATTACTAAACCTCAGAGGAGGTCAGTGTAATTTACCCTATTTACAATCCTACATTTAAAACTCCTCATCAATTACTCCTAATTAAGAAATAAAAATAATTTATTTAAAAAATTGTAAATTATATAAAAGTGACACTTGACAAGTTATTTATTGCAAGAGGTTTATTAATATAGATATAGATAACACACACCACCCGTGACAATATTCGAATATTGTAAGCTAGGTAAAAATTAATTTTATATAACCGTCACATCTATTAATTTTCTAATACAATAAAAATTACTTATAATCCAAAAAATATAAGTAATTAGCATTGAAAAAAAATCATAAATTCATATGTCCAATGTGCCAATGCTGCAACCAGTTTTCTAATGTGCCAATGCTGAGCTGTTGCATTTTCATAGTTGGCTGCATTAATTGAAGGCTGATCTAAGTGATATGAATGCTTGGATAAAAAAAATGTTTGTCGTACAATAGAAATATATTCAACTAGTATTCAACGAGTGTTATACATAATATGGAATGTGTGCTATACGTATAGCACACGTACGCATAGCACAAATTCCATATTATATATAGCACACATTGAATACTAGTTGGACGTATTTCTATTGTACGACCAACATTATTGTTGAATATGTGATACCCATATGATACTTGATGATGCATCATTGCTCCTTCAGAATCAGAATTCCATTTTTCAGAAATCTTCTTCAGAAAATGGTGTTTCTTCAGAAAATTGCACTAGATTTTGCACAATATAATTAACTCATATTCCTATAATTTCAATTTTATAGGAACACATGTGTGACCATGTATATATGAATTAATTATAGCAATGTATCCTTCTTATAAATTCACTGATTTGAATCACTTAAGTGTTTGCTGATTCATTCTAATTTTTTTTTCATAGAAACTTAGTGAAATGAATCTTCTTTGTTGTGCCCAAATTTTGATCCTTGTTTGAGCTTAATAAATTCTGATTTAATACCATCAGAATTCTTCCTTAATTCAATTTTATCTTTGCTCCATGCACTTGATTTTTCATGAATTGTTATTCTTTTCTTTTGCTTCAACCATGTACTTCAATTTGCATCATGAATGCTCCTTGTATTTTTCTTCATTAATTCTTCAGAAAGTTTGATCATAAATATACTTTCTTGGGCTGATTCATATTCTTAGAAAACTAAGAACATATGAATCATACTTCAATGTTTCTGATTGTAATGTTATCTAGTTATAATGATTTTATGAAACATTCAACACACATTAGTCATCTTCTAACACAATATTTACTTATATTAATTTGTTATCATTCAAAACCAAGTTTAAATTATTTCTCAATCATAATAAGTCTTGGAAGGGTTCTTGAGCTAAGACGATCTCCATACTGAAAAACTGTGTTTTCTGAAAGTTTTAAGGGGAGGATCGATCCCAGAGCGTTGGGGATCGATCCCCTAGGAAACATTTTGCCTGAAAGGAAATTTTTTAGTGCGGGATCAATCCCAGACCCTTGGGGATCAATCCTCTGCACCAGAAATATAATGTAAAATTTTACCTGTTTTCACCATATTTTAATTATATACTTTCAAATAATGGTTATGTAATTATTCTATCATTTTAATATGATATAAATGAGTATATCATAATGAGAGTATTAGATTTTATAAACTCTTTCAAAATCACCAACATTGTGAATTTCCTATCAAAATTGAATTTAATAAGTATGATTTATGATTATAAGACTTGGCTCAAGAATTGATTTAAGTGAAAATTGTGTATTTTGAATTTACGATGTGGTGATTATAAGGAATCAAGAAAGTGCTTTATTATGGTGATTGTGTAATGTTCGATGACTGTGAAGATGTTATGTTTTTCTGATGATTGTTCTGGGCTTTGTTCCCGATGGTTGGATGGTGAGGCTGATTTCGTGGAGAATGTCAGGTAATCCTTGAGGGACATTCCAGGTGACTCCTGAGTAGTATCCCGAAACAACTAGATATATGTTCTAACGTTATATGATGCATCAACAATATCACATGGGGTGATAGCGACATGCATGGACATATTATATAATTGTTTTATTATTTAATGTGTGATCATAGCTGTGGAGTTGAACTTCTGGTTAGCCATAGATCCAGCCATCCAGAGGCAAGATGGTGGTGCATTATTGGACCCACATAGTGGTTTCAGTCCTCAGGGTGGGCAAGGGGATCGGGCGAGCGTGAATTCTTCAGTGTAGACGCCTCCAGTCAATGAACCTATGACTTTAGGCAAGGAGTGGTGGCTAGCACCTGGTATTCCTTGCCTAGGACTCAGAGCATGCATGGGACATATAGTCCTCCATGAAAGTGATGAATGCCAAGTTTCAATCTCGATGTCGGGTTGTAGTCCCGAGGATTTATTATGATGGGTTTCAGTCCCGATGCCGGGTTGTAGGAGAAAGAAACACATTCTTCAACATACTCAAATTAGAAAATAAGATTGTCTATTTGTGTAAATAATCAAAAAAATGTAGAGAATGAACCATCAAATAAAGGGAAAAAACACCTACAAACTATGGAACTTCCATTAGGAATCTACATATATTCAGAATGAGAATGGATAGATGAATGGCAGAAGCAGAGACGTCAAGTGAATAAAAAACGCAAAACACGAATTCAAAGTCAAAAAGATGAATGACTGAAGCATAAAAGAAAAACTAATAAAACAAAAAACAAAATCAAAGAAATAAAGTTATAAGCAAAATTAGGGCAGAATTGGGAAAAAATGAATGTTAAGCTACAAAACTGAGATTTGAATAGATGAAGTAAACAAACCATAATAACTTGCAATATTAGAATTTTAAGACAAATTAGGTTTGAACACGCTAGAGAATGAAAAAGACGAAGGGAGAGCTTCATATTGTTCTTGAAATGGGTAGAATAAACCCATGTGTATGCATTGGTTATTGTAAAAATTCAAAATGAAATTTTTTCATGATAGAGAATTGTGTAGGATGAATAAATGTAGTTAGATATGCAGAATTTTTTTTCTTTTTTAAATAAATAATAGAGCGGAAAAGTTAGTAGCATAGAGAACCGGAATAATTTTAATTAGTTGTGGATTTCAATTTTTTTATATAATATAATTTAAAATAATAATACAATTCATTGAGACATAATTAATTAGATATGGATCTTGGAATGGGTAGAACTCTACATTATTGGTAATGGTAAGTTAATTAGCAATTTTATTTTTAATTTTTTATTTCTTTATTTTAATTTCAAGATTGAATGTATTAGAAAGTAGTTGTAATTGTTGAGTTGGTCCCACATTAGACATTTAATAAAAAACTTTCTTAAAATAGAAGGTCTTCACCATAGAGACATTATTTACTCTCTTCCTATGACTGCCACTTGGCAATACTTTCCCTTTTTCTGTAGGTAAATGTATTATATATTTATATATTTATATTTATATTTATAAATGAGAATGAATAGATGAATGAGAGAAGCAGAGGCGTCAAGTGAATCAAAAACGCAAAACATGGATTTAAAGTTAAAAAGATGAATGGCAGAAGCATAAAAGAAAAAAAAAACAAACAAAATCGAAGAAACAAAGTTATAAGTAAAATTAGGGCAGAATTGGAAAAAAAAATGAATGTTAAGCTACAAAACTGAGATTTAAATAGATGAAGTAAACAAATCATAATAACTTGCAATATTAGAGTTTCAAGACATATTAGATTTGAACACACCAGGGAATGAAAAAGGGGAAGAGAGAGCTTCATATTGTTCTTGGAATGGGTAGAATAAATCAATGTGTATGCATTGGTTATTGTAAAAATTCAAAATGAAATTTATTCATGATAGAGAATTGTGTAGGACGAATAAATGTAGTTAAATATGCAGAATTTTTTTTTCTTTTTTAGTTAAATATGCAGAATTTTAAGAGAACGAAAGAGTTAGTAGCATAGAGAACTGGAATGATGTTAATTAGTCGTGGATTTCAATTTTTTATAATATAATTTAAAATAATAATACAATTCGTTGATACAGAATTAATTAGATATGGATCTTGGAATGGGTAGAACTCTATATAATGGTAATGGTAAGTTAAGTAGCTTTTTAATTTTTAATTTTTTATTTCTTTATTTTACTTTCAATATTAAATGTATTAGAAAGAAGTTGTAGTTGTTGAGTTGGTCCTATATTAGATATTTAATAAAAAATCTTTCTTAAAATAGAAGGTCTTCACCACAGAGACACCACTTACTCTCTTCCTATAGCTGTCACTTGGCAATACTTTCATTTTTTCCGTAGATAAATGTATTATATTTATATTTAGATTTAGATTTTAATAATGTGTGGTGTACAACAGTAAATTAGTCAATACAGTTAATGAACCTATTTTGACCTTATTTTTTACCCAAATAATCATTGAGATGGTAATAGACTCAATAATTGTGACCAAAAATATCATTTATTGGCTAATTTAGCTGGTTTTTATATTATACATTTAGCATAATCTTTAGGGGGCGTTTGGTAATTTTGCAATTAGATTACCGGTAATCTTGCAATTAAATTACCTGGTAATCCAGATTAATTCGTTTGTTTTGACAAAGACAAACGGTAATCCACATTACCTCCAAAGTGTTAATGTGGATTACCCCCATATCATGTGGCAATTTGGATTACCACCCGCAGGTAATCTTTTAATTTATTTTATTACACGATTATCCTTCTAACAAATTACACTACTATTCCTAATTTCATAATTTCCTAACACACTACTGTAACACAAATCCTAATCTATCAACCACCCACTGTGCCTTCCTCTTTAACCACCGCGCCCTGCTGCGCGCCGCCCTACTGCTGCTGTGCGCGACCTGCTCCTGCTGCGCGCGACCTCGCCTACGCCAAGCCTTCTCGGAGCAGTGCGCCCGCGCCAAGCCTTCCCGGAGCACCGCGCCCGCGCCAAGCCTTCCCGAAGCATCGCGTCCAGCCTTCCCGGAGCACCACGCCCAACCTTCCCGGATCATCGCCCTGTTGCTGCTGCAAGAATATTTCTTGTTGAGTTTTTTTTTAACTTATTGTTATATTTACTTTTTCTATGTTGTACTTTTTGTAAGAATATTATAATTATTTTAATAGATTTTAATTTTTATTAAATAATTATATTAATGTCAAAACTGAAAATATTGATATTAAATTCAAAATATAATTATATTTAGTTAATTTATTTTATGTGTATTTTAAAAGGTATTTTAATAATATATATAATATAATTATATTTGATTAGTTCATTTTATAATTATTTAGAGGGTATTATAGTAATATACCTACATTACCTTGTAATATTTTTAATATACCAAATAAGGTAATGTGGATTACCAATAATGTTATTTGTATATACCAAACAAGGTAATGTGGATCACCGGTAATTTAATTGGAGGTAATCTATCTATAAGGTAATCTAGATTACCGGTAATCTTCCACGGTAATGTGCCAATCGCACCCCGATATTTAGATATTTAGATTAAATTTAAATTTTGTGAATTACAGAACAGAACAAACGTAACCTTACCGCGTCTTAACTTATTTTTACTTGCCGCACCGGTGTGCTCGGCTTGGTGTCATCATCCAGCAGTCTGAGTACGAATTGAGGCCCAAATGAGGGACCCAACCCAATGACCATGCGACTCTCACTGCTGTTTCTGTTTCTATTTACTCACTCAGCACTCTCCACTTAGCACCATTTATACATGTTATTGATGACTCTCTAGTCTCTACTCTGCTGCCTCTCTCTCTCACACGTCTCACTCTCAGTTAGTCTCCTCGCTCTCCTTACTCTGTTTCCTTGCTATTTCAATTCCTTCTTATTATTATTAGTATTATTATTACTATCATGACTATTTTGCATTACTTAATCAAATGTTCTCATCAACGTTGCTTCAATTTCTATTCTCTAACGAAGAATCAAACTCCCTCTCTAGATAATTTCTGCACTACCCAATTTGAATCAAATACGAAAAGCCTTATTATTATACAGAGAGGATCAAGGGTTTCTTTCTCTATTAATTGCACAATTTTTAAGCACATAATGGTGCATGTGTGGTTGATAAAAGGTCTATTATCACATGCACAAATTTTGTGTTACTCTCAAATTTTACTCTTGACTACTTGGATTATTCTGTTCAGTGTTTTCGTTACAATGATCTATGTAGCAAAAAAGGAAGAAGAAGAAAGAAAAGGTGATAAACGAAAAAAAATGTGGACGATTAATAGTTAGGGGTAGAGGGAGATCCTGGCGTAGTAAATAAATAAATAATTAATAAATTAAACCTATAGGTGAACTGTTAATTTAAAATAATAATTTTTAAATGGTATTTCTGTAGACATGGTCTATGTAGCAAACTCCACCTAATGTGAAATTGTTTCATGGTTGTTGTTTTGTATACTATTATCTATGACTAGTGGTGATAAACGAATAATCATTACATAGTAACATTTCATAAGAACCTGCATTTTTGTATTTTCTTTCAGGGTCATGTTTTCTATGTGATAGATATTTGCGTGTCTTTGGCTCCAATGGATGGTGCATCTCAGCCTAACCAATCTCATCAAACTATGGTGGGATTAGGATCTAATAAAAGCCTAAAATGTGGAATTACTAATGATGATCAATATTTCCTCTTGTACTTCATAATGGGCACCTATTTTGGTCCTGATATCAAAGGGCAAAGCTCCAAAAAATCAGTGTTACAAAGAATAGCTGAGGCACTTCCTCCATACACACATGATCAACTAACTGGTTTTTTCATGAGAAGGGTGGAATTGGAGCGTGTGTACTACTATCTTCTTAGGAAGGCTGATAAATCGCTTGTTGTTAAGTTGCTCTCGTTGCGCCGATACTTTGAATGCAATGATATATCTGGCCAAATGCAATATGGTGCTGCCAAGTACCCCCAGTTCCTTCATTTGTTTCCCCCTGAATTTCACCCTCATTCGTTCAAAAACCGGTCTAAGATCATCGGCAACATTGTATTTATTAACAGCCCAGAAACCTTCTATATCAAGCCTGAAGATGTTGAAAGGTTCAAGAGGCTAAGTGGACTGGAGGACTTCCATGTGGACATAGATGCTGCAGGATTGAATGCTGGTCTTAGTGATAATGTTCCTTACAACATGTCAATGCAGAAGGATGAGCCCAATGGAAACATGCCTACCGTCCAGTCTTGTAGTAGTTCTCGGCAAGTAAGAAGCAGCGATGAATTGTCTGTGTTTCAGGATCCTCTGCAACATGTCCATGTTATTGCACCTAAAAGTAGTGTGCCGTATAAGGGCGCAACTAATAATATGATGTATAGTTACATGGATCCATTGCTACCCGAAGATGTGACTGATGCTGATGAGGTTGGTCCAGCTATGTTATTCCTCCCTTCTCGCCCGACGCGAAAGGAATGGTCTGAAATTGTGGCTGCTACCAAGAACGGATTCGGATTGACTGGAACTGCAGCTGCAGGGAAAGTGGGCCCAATCATAGGACTTATGGACATTGGAGAGTGTGAAGACTCATACCTATTTCGTGTGTCTCTCCCTGGGGTGAAAAGGGATGAAAGTAAGTTTCTTATTGAATTGCTAGGATTCACGTCTTACATAATAACATGACATTGATTCAGCCAAAAGGTGTAGATTTTCAGGAATTTCACTTTCATGTTTGAGCAGTAAATTTTCTGCCAAAAGGTGGTAATCACTGATGCATGTTTCATGCTAGGTGCAAGGGAAAATATATTTATACATACAATGTTGTTGATAGTTTTCTTTGATTTAAGAACATATAGTATTTAGGAAGTAGAAATTATATGGAATTGATTTACTGATTGTCTTAAGGTAGTACAACTAGGAAATGGAAATGCAACAGGAATAAAGATACAGCAACAAGTACCCTTCTTTGAGTGAAGGGAAAACTCCTAGAACAAAGTTCTATGTAATGAAAACTAACTTCTCTAACCCCTACTCAAGTTACCCCTTACAATATATGAGTCCCAAATTGTAACTGACTCCCCCACGTAACTGTTCAAAGAGCACTATGTTACATGACATAATTTTTGTGCTATTCTGGTGGTTTCCTAAGTCTTGGGCCCAACTCTTTTCCTAGTCCACTTCCTTCTTCACACAATTCCTCTTTTGGATCTATTTTCTTCTCTTCCACATTTGGGCTATCAAATATCCCCCCCTCCACAATGACCTTGTCCCCAAGGTCAACTTCAGGGAATTGTCTTCGTAGCTCTTCCAGATCCACCCAAGTGGTTTCATGGCGAGGAACCCCTTCCCAATCAACAAGGAGCTGAATACGCGATCCTGTTGGAGTGGAGACGTCGCGACGGCCGATGATTGCTGCAGGGCGTGGCTGAAGTGAAGGAGGAAGCTCAGGTTCTGCAGGTGTGGTCTTCGGTGGTGGGCCGTGAAATAGTTTTAAGACCGACACATGGAAGACGGGATGTAGCGCGCAAGACTCCGGCAGTTCCAAACAGTAAGCCACCGCACCTACTCGCTGAATCACTTTGTGAGGTCCGTAGTATCGCTTGAGAAGTTTAGTGTGCTTCTGTAGGGTGAGAGAGCGCTGTCTGTAGGGTTTCACCTTGAGTAAAACCCAATCGCCCACTGTAAATTCTTTATCTCTCCTGTGCTGGTCCGCTTGCTTCTTCATCTTCTTCTGAGCACACTGCAAGAAATAAACCAGCTCCCTGTTTAGTACCTCTCGAGTTCTGAGAATTTCATCAACCTCCATGACTGTAGTGGCTCCTGGGGAGTAACTGGGAAGTAATTTCATAGGAAATCCATAGAGAGCTTCGTGTGGTGTCATATTGATTGCAGAATGATAACTCCCATTGTAGCAGAACTCAGCCCAAGTAAGGTAGGACACCCACTGTTGTGGATACGAGTGCGTAAAGACTCGTAGATATTGCTCAAGAGTGCGATTCACCACCTCAGTTTGTCCGCCACTCTGTGGATGATAGGCCGTACTATAGTGTAGTTTAGTTCCACTGAATTCAAACAAATTCTTCCAGAAACGACTCATAAAAATAGGGTCTCTATCGGAAACAATAGTAGTAGGAAAACCATGCAACCGGACCACCATAGTAGTGAACACTTGAGCTACATCCTTTGCTGTAAAACCTGGTTTCAAAGCACTAAAATGGCTCACCTTGCTGAATCTCTCCACCACTAGAATGCCTATGAAGCCTGCTGATTTAGGAAGTTGAACAATAAAATCCATAGTAAGATCAGTCCATGGTTGTGTTGGTATAGGAAGTGGCTGTAGTAGACCTTGAAATTTAGCAGGTACATACTTAGTTAGTTGGCAATCTTGGAATTGTTCAACAAATTTGTGAACTTGAGTGCGCATTCCAGGCCAAAAAAAAATGATTCCCCTAAAGCTTTGTAGGTATAAAGAACTCCCCCATGTCCCCCTCTAGGTGAGGAATGAAATTCTTGCAATAATAACTCTCTTAGGCCTTTGAAATCAGGTACCCAGATGCGTCCTTGGTAGATCAGCAACCCTTCCTTGCATGTGTAATCTGACCCCAATTCTCCTTTCGCTAACTTCTCATGTAATTCTAACATGGTGGAATCCATGAGGTTTGCCTCACGCAAATCATTACGTAGAGTCAAGTTAACTGAGGTAAGAGCCTTAAATTCAACTGTTGCCACTGTTTCTGGATGCCTAGATAATGCACCAGCCACTTGGTTTTGCTTCCCCGGTCTATACTCTATGTCAAAATCATATCCCATTAATTTGTAGAGATAGAATTGTTGTTCAGGTGTCAAAATAACCTGTGACATGAGTTCTTTTAGGCCTTAATGATCTGTTTTGACAATAAATTTCTTACTCAGTAAATAGTGCAGCCATTTAGCAACTGCTCGAGTGATAGCATAAAGTTCCCTTATATAAGCTGAGGCCACCATCAATTCTTGCTGAGTTTCTTACTGAAATAAGCTAGAGGATGACCATTTTGAGTCAAGACAGCACCCACACCTGTGCTGGAAGCGTCAGTCTCCACAGTAAAATTCTTAGAAAAATCAGGAAGAGTTAAAACAGGTGTGTTAGTCATAGCAGCCTTCAAATTTTCAAACGCATTATCAGCCTCAGCACCCCATATGAAACTGTTTTTTTTTAATAAATCCGTGAGTGGGTGAGCCAATTGTGCATAACCAGAAACAAACTTCCTGTAGTACCCTGTTAGTCCCAAAAAACCTCGCAATTGTTTAAGGGTAGTTAGCCTAGGCCAGGCTTGTATTGCCTCTATTTTCGAAGGATCTACTTTCACCCCTTCAGAACACACAACATGCCCCAAGTAGTCAACTTGATTCTGGCCGAAGGAGCACTTTCATGCCTTAGCATATAAGTGATGGTCCAATAGGACAGCAAGGGTAATTTTGATGTGCTCCAAATGTTCTTCCCATGACCTGCTATAAATAAGTATATCATCAAAGAAAACAACAATGAATTTGCGTAAATAGGGCTGAAAAATACGATTCATTGTAGCCTGGAAGGTCGAGGGTGCATTAGTGAGGCCGAAAGGCATCACCACAAACTCATAATGGCCCAAATGAGTTCTTAAGGCTGTCATGTGAATAGAGTTCTGATTCATCCTTATTTGATGATACCCCGAACGGAGATCTATCTTAGAAAAATATTCAGCACCAAAGAGTTCATCAAGTATCTCTTCTATGGCCGTAATAGGGAACTTATCTTTTACAGCAATTGCATTTAGGGCTCTATAGTCCACGCAAAAGCGCCATCCCCCATCCTTCTTTTTAACCAGCAACACAGGGCTTGAAAAGACACTCTTACTTTCTCTGATCACTCCTGTTTCCAGCATCTCAGCAACTAGTCTCTCCATTTCTTCCTTTTGAAAATGAGGGTACTTATAAGGCCTGACACTCACTGGTTGAGCTCCTGGTGTTAGTTCAATTCTGTGGTCAATTTCTCTAGGTGGGGGTAGTGATGCAGGCTCCTCAAAAACTTGCTGGAATTCATTCAATAATTGTTGAACCTCCTCATTAGTTGCAGGAGCACTGTTGGTCCCTTCTTCTACCACCTTTAGATGATAAAAAGTAGTGACAACTTCATTAGAAACCATTCTCTGCAGCATTTTGTTACTCAAACCATTAGTGTGCAGCAAACGATCACCTTGTAGCTTCACCTTTAATCCATTCACTTCAAATTCCATAGTTAACAACCCATAATGGCTAGTAACATAGCCAAGTCCCATAAGCCATTGAACTCCCAAAACTAAATCAGCCCCTTGCAAATCCAATACATACGTGCTGATAGTAAATTTATATCCTTGTAAGATTAAAGAAATTCCATCACATTGAGCTTGACAATCAATGATGTCTCCATTACCCACTAGAACTTGTAGGGTTGTCACCTCTCTCCTTGGAAAAGAAAGTCTCTTAGCCACGCTAGACTTCACAAAATTGTGAGTGCTTCCTCCATCAATTAACACCATTAAGGTTTGGCCATTGCAAGTTCCCTTTAATCAGAAAGTAGTAGGCTGGTACTGCCCCACCATAGCATTAAAGCTAATCTTTGGTTGCTCATGATCAGCAATCATTGGCTGTTCAGGTAACTCTGGTAATACTTCTTCTGCTGGTGGTTCACGGAGAATTTCTTGTATTGCTTCTTCCCCAATTAATAGATGAAGTGTAGTTTTGCAACGATGAGAAGGAGACCACTTTTCTTCACAATAGTAGCATAGTCCTTTAGATCGTTTTTGCTTAATTTCTTCGGCTGATAGGTGTTTGAATGGTGATGTGTGATTGGTTTTGGATTGTGTTTGTGAGATGGGGTTTGAGTTTGGTGTAGCCTGATTAGCACTGAATTTTGGTGTAATTGGTTTAGTGAATGGGTTTCTTATGTTGGGTAAATGTTGGCTAGTGTTTCGGGTTTCAGAAGGTGCATAGGTTTTAGAAGTTTTGTGGTTGGTTATAAGACTAGCAGCCTGCTTTTGTTCATGTAACTTGGCCAGTGCTACTGCATTATTATAGGTTTGAGGTTGAGCTATCATCAACTCACATTTAAGATATTCTTGTAACCCGGCTATGAACAAAGAAATCAACCATTCTTCACTTAACCCTGTGACTTGGGTGGATAATTCCTCAAACTGAGTGTGGTACTCCGCCACAGAATCAGTTTGCTTTAACTCCTTAAGAGCAGCCTTAGGATCATAGAAATGATTTTGACCAAATCTTACAACCAATGCTTCTAAAAATGAAGTCCAAGTATACTGAATTTTATTACTCACTACCCAACGGTACCAAGAATAAGCAGGACCAGTTAAATGGAATGAAATCATTCGTATCCTCATTTCTTCAGGTATATCAAACCATTCAAAATACTCCTTAACTTTAAAAACCCACTCATCTACCCGATCACCATAAAAAATAGGGATATCAACCCGCATAACTCTATTTCCAGCGTGAGGATTCTTGTGATTTTGTTGATGAGACTTGTGATGATCCTCCACTTCAGAATCAGAATCTTCTTCCACTTTAATTTTCTCCTTCTTCAATGATTCTGCTAAAAGTTCTCTGATCTCTTTCAGGGACTCTTCCATGGATGACAAGCGGCCATTAGTGTTGGAGAACTTGTGATTAATTTCAACATGACTACGCTGCAACGCTGCAATCTCTGCCTGAGATCGTTGGAGTTCTTCGGCATCCACCATCTCTCAATGAAAGCACCAAATGATAGTTTTCTTTGATTTAAGAACATATAGTATTTAGGAAGTAGAAATTATATGGAATTGATTTACTGATTGTCTTAAGGAAATACAACTAGGAAATGGAAATGCAACAGGAATAAAGATACAGCAACAAGTACCCTTCTTTGAGTGAAGGGAAAACTCCTAGAACAAAGTTCTATGTAATGAAAACTAACTTCTCTAACCCCTACTCAAGTTACCCCTTACAATATATGAGTCCCAAATTGTAACTGACTCCCCCACGTAACTGTTCAAAGAGCATTATGTTACATGACATAATTTTGTGCCATTCTGGTGGTTTCCTAAGTCTTGGGCCCAACTCTTTTCCTAGCCCGCTTCCTTCTTCACACAATTCCTCTTTTGGATCTATTTTCTTCTCTTCCACATTTGGGTTATCAGTTGTGGACTATAGTGTAGCCATATCTGCATAGCACTTGAAATGAGAATTCTGTTAAAGATGTTTCAGGTTTTCTTTTCATCTTATATGGCATGACCTTCCACCACCAAAAAAAAAAGGAAAGAAGTAAATTAAAAAAGCTTGAAGCCTATTATATTTATTGTTTGTATTTGTTGTTTTCGGCGTTGTCTCTTAACCATGGTGCCAAATAGTTATGTATGCCATTTTGACCATCAAATACAGATTGTTCATTTGCTAGTCTCAGCATGGATAACTAATATGCCTTGAATTAATGACTGCAGAGGAATTCAGCTGTGAAGTTGACACTGAGGGTAAAGTGTTTATATGTGGAGTAACAACAACAGGGGGGAAGACTGTGTCCAGGTACTCTCAAGTGTTTGAAATGCAAACTCAAAACCTTTGCTCGCCGGGTCATTTCTCCGTCACATTTCAGCTGCCTGGCCCTGTGGATCCCCACCAGTTTTCAGGTAACTTTGGCACTGATGGAATTCTTGAAGGAATTGTTATGAAAGGAAAACGTAGATGATGAAAAAGCTTTAGTCTCAAAAAGAATTCTTCCTTCCCTTCCATCAGTGCAGGATATCATAAATTGATGCAAACTATCAGATGGATGCTGTTATGAGTGACAAAATTCTGTCTGTAATTATTGAATTACACATGCTGACATGCTCTGTGACTTTGAGCATCTTTTGATCATTGGTATGGGGACCACTATAGGAGAGATGTTTTTCTTCAGCTTTTGTCTAGGTTGAAATTTGCCAATATATAGATGTTGAGAAATATGTGTTTGTACTTACTTAGCCTTCGACTTTCAGAAAACTCTGCAGAGATCAGTGTATGAAAAATTTGAATTTTAGTTATGTGAATGTCGAACGTTATTTAATTAATCATAGATGTAAATTGTTTCTGAAAGGAATATATTGACTCGTCAATTATATAACTGAAATTCACACTTACTTGAACCATGAGAATTACATGTCAATTTGGTATTTAAATCACTAAGTTCATTGGATTGATAAGCTTTATATTATCACTACTAATGGCTTAATGCCCCAACCAACTGGGTCAGGGGTGATCAATCAATTTTGAGTTGCAAAAATCAAAATAGTGTTGACATTTCATTGAGATAGTTACAAAAATTGATTATTTTCATTACTTTGGTTAGGTGAATGAGAGGGTCTTGTGTGAGCACAAGATTTCCATCTTATTCTTACACACACTTTCAAAGGAAAATAAGTCCATTCAACTTTATCCAAGATATACTCACTTGGTTATGAGACTCATATCATCGGTATATAAAGATGAAGTGGCAAATTTGCCTCATCCAACAATTTTTGTAGATAAAATCTTGTATACTAGTTTAATCCTTAGTTTAAGACTCGCACATTTGTGATTTTCCTCTGTTAGAATCGAGACGGTAGAAAAGTTGTGCATAAATGCGAATATTTTATTTTTCCAAGAGTATAACAATTTTATTAAAATTGCTTCCACTTAAACTAGCTTAGGTAATGTGCAAGAATTTTTTTTAAATCAATCAGATGATTTTAGCTAACTTTCTTGTTATGATCGTACAATAGAAAGGTATCAAACACGCTTTATATATATGAGGCATTGTTTTTATTAATTGTTTATTTATTTATTTTAGTAAAAATTATGATGTCCTTAGAATGGAATAAAGATTAGGTACATAACCTAATAGTGAGACTCCATTCTTAAATGTCCCTAGTCAAGTATTACTGTAAACAACATGATAACAGTAATACGTTGAGACTAGTATGTGTATGGACTGATAACCTTTTCTCACAGGTTATGGATATGTGATATTAAGTCTGCACATACGTATATATGGTGATATATATTGGACTGACCCGCCATGAGAACTCCACATAGATAGTAATGTGAATGTCATAAGTGATTATCATAGTGATGATGGTACATGTAGTCCTTTGACTTGAAGTTACTGCGATCCGCTGCATGAGGAGTTATGTGTCTTGATACCGTCAAACGTTATCCGTAACAGGGTAGTTATAAAGGTGGTCATTAGGCATATCACGAGTCATGTGGGCGGTGCGAGTAACGTAGATAGATTTTGTCCCTCTCACATTACGAGAGATATATCTGTGGGCCCCTTGATGAGTAGGACTGGCTAAAATGTATGGCCATACTGAAATGAATTAATGTGTGACATTAATGTCATTTATTTTATCAGTCTACTCGGAGATCAAGAAACTAATGATTTAACTATACAAGATGACTAATTCCATGCTTCTGTGAAATCTAGATATTTGGACAAAGGGACTGAAATGTACGGTAACGTCAATCACTGAAAGGTTATGTCAAACCGTTGACTTTCTTATAACTTGGGTAGCAGTGATGTGTTGCTAGATACCACTCACTGTTTATATTATTTAAATGAGATTTATTAATATTGCCAACGTTGTAAGAACCTATAGGGTCGCACACTAAAGCAGTTTTATATTGATGCTAAATTAGAATAAATTAGTGTGACTAATTTAATTGAGCTTCATAAGATGGGCCTAATAAAGAATAAGATTAAATTAGTGTGACTAATTTAATTGGGCCTCCATGAGATGGAACTAATAAGGATTAGGGTAAAAAATTAGTGTGACTAATTTAAATGGGCTTCCATAAGATGGACCCAATAAAGCTTAGATTTAGGTCAAGTGTTAGCTATAAATAACACGAGCCTTTTGGGTGGTTGATTTCATACACTTTAGCCTTCCTCTCTATAAATCCTTATTTCTCTGTTTCTCGCTACTAGCATAGTGAGTTTCAGAAAAGCATCAAGGTGAGTGTTTGACACTCACAACTGCTGTGTGGATATCTCTAAGCTGTTGCTACACTTGCAACAGAAGAGTTTGACATAACTCTTTGTGAAGATCCAAGAATTCAAGAATTGAAGAGTTCAAGATTTGAAGAGTTCAAGAGTGCAAGAGTTCAAGATTTGAAGAGTTCAAGAGTTGAAGAGTTCAAGATTTGAAGACTTCAAGAATCGAAGAGTTCAACAATTCAAGATTTCAAGAGTTGAAGAATTCAATAACAAGAACTTTTGAAGAACTCAAGAACAAGTGTTGTTCGCATATTGTATTGCGATAACGCTTCAACAGGTAATTCATAAATGAATCATGTTCATTCACATGGGTCCTTGGATGGGAATTGCATAAAAATTTTTGTTTTTCGCTGCGCCGTGATTTCCCAACATTTTCATTCGCATATGACATTATGCCTTAGGCTACATTTGATACCTGCATGTCCATGGACAGTCTCTGTACTGTGTTAAATTATAGTGGACAAGATCTAATAAATGTTTCTATCTCATGTTTAGTTAGAATGGACAAGACACATGAACACGTAAGAATACCAAAGTTACTGTTTTGCATTAAAAAAATAATAAAAAAATATATTTAAGATTAAAATATGACCAAATTTATAATGTATTTTCAGTATATTTTTTTCCCAAAAAACCTTTATTTAAATTATTTATATTCATTAAATCTTTAAATTATTTATTTTCATTAAATTTAATTCAAGTCTCTTTTGTCCTAGAATACAAATTTTTGTCAATTTGTGTCTCTATTACAGGAAATAAACACGATTAGCCTATTTGTGTCTCTATCTTTTGTATCCTTAGACAACTTCCACACACAACCTAACAGTTCCTAATTAGTGCTATTTATGTTATGTATAATGAAATTATCTTAATTGGGGTACGTGGGCCCACATTTATACTTGTTACATAATCACTCAACGCATATTTACACTGTTGCAATAAAGGTTTACAAAGATCTTATGCATGGAGTGGGGAATGCTATTATTACCATCATTATGCATATGTTCAGCATTGAAATATAATTATACATATGTTCAGCATTGTAATATAATTCATATCAAGCTTTAATGTAATTATTGCCATTAATAACCAAAGGAAAGACCCAATGTATAACCAAAGAAAAGGGTAATGCACCTCAACATAAGCCTCCCAAACATCATTTGCTCTTGATGTATGCCGAATTTCATCCCAAGCAATGCCATTCAGATTAAGAAGATACGTGACATCCTTGTAGACTCTCATAAGACCAACATACCGATTTTCAAGTGCATCTCTGTCATAAAGTAATCCAAACCCTTCATTGAATGATGCAATCACCCAGGACCAAGCTTCCTCATTGAATGCATCACCAGTTTTGTTCCCTCTATTCAGCTGCTCCAATAAAAGACGAATCAGATACTGGTCCATCTTCACTGTCCAAGCTATCCTCACAGGTTCATCATTAGCAGGTGATTGGCTATCCTCCCCAACATCTATATCTTGAAGCAGTAATTACAATTATTACTCCAGGAATTTACATTTTAACACCCTAATGATAGTACTGCAATGAGTGCAATCTATTACCAGTTAAAAGTGACGTCTAAATTCTCAAGTCTTCTGTCGAATAAATCAACAACATTGGTCAAAATTAATCTATTAGGACTTGGCAGTTGGCACTAATTTCCTATTTGTGAATGCAATCTACAAAGGACAACTAGCTATCCAAGAATTTAGAATGAAAAGATGAAAAAAAATACCAGCACTCAGGTCATAATACGTGGCATCCCTAGACCAACCAGAATAGTTCTGATTTTTGTTACTGTTGATATTTCCATATATAACAAACAAATCATTGAAATTTGGTAGAGTCCTATTGCGGTATGCTTTTGCACCAGGGTGTTCCTGCAAAATTACAGGATAGCTGTTACGGGCATTTGAAAATCAAAACCACATAATGATGATGGTAAAGCAAAATTAGTGGGAAGTATCACCTTCACATAAGCATCCCATAATCTTTCATCAGCTGTTATCTTCTGCTGCATTGCATCCCAAGCAAACCCTCTCTGGTTAAGAAGAATCTTCATATCATTGAATCTCTCTCTCAAAGCCATATAACGACCTTTTAGGACAACTGTATTATGCTGGGACCCAAATTCTGCACTGAATTTTTCCACCATATATCTCCAGGTTAATTTTCCAAAATTATTACTAACCTTGCTTCCATAGCGCACTTCCTCTAACAGCAAGTCCATAAAATACCGATCCATTGATGGTGTCCAATCACCTCTCCATTCATAATTTTGAAATTTGATGTCTAAACAAAATATGCAGGAAAAAGTACATCACCAATACCATTGTAATAATATAAATTTTCTCCAGTTAAAGACTGATGACCATTGAAAAATCTCAACACCCCCATTTCTCAGAAAGAAAATTAAGAGGGTCACTCTCTCTCAAAATTGAAACTTACTGTAATCATTGTTCCAACATTCTGATTAGCTAGATAATGGCCCAAGTCAGTCTCTGAATTTCCATAAATCAAGCATAGATCATCGTAATTTGGCTTTTGATGACTTCTGTAAGAATTTACATGAGGGTGCTCCTGCAAATTCCGAGTTCAGCCATAAAGAATTCAAGCTTAGAAGTAGCGCAAAAAATAAGTTTAACAAACCTTAATATAAGCATTACAAACACCATCATATCCAGTGATCATCTATCTTGTTGCATCCCATGAGAATCTTCTCTGTTCAAGAATATTTCGGAAGTCATGGTATAGCTTTTCCAAACTTCTACATCTCCTCTTGAGGTAATCTTTGTCAAATTGTATACCAAATCTTTCCTTGAACAATATACACATATCTATCCATACTTGACAGTTGGGAGCATAATCAATCTTGTTCCCCCTTCGAACTTCCTCTAGCATACGGTCAAGGAGATACTGGTCCATAGACGGTGTCCAACCTCTCCTCAAGTAATCACCTATTGCAGAGTCTTGAATGTCATCACCTCCTTCAAACCAGGCAAAAGAAAAGTACATTAGTTCCATCAATTGAGGATGATTCAGAAGGGCTACCACTATATAGTTTAGGAGAAAAGAAGAGATATACCTACTGTTGGAATTGGGCCATTGATAAGATGATCTTCGCTGTGAGCAGAATGACTGTATCTTCCCTCGGAATATTGGCCATATATCAAGCATAGTTTGTTATAGATTGGAACAAATTTATTTCTGTATGACATAGCATCGGGATGCGCCTACATTTATCTCTAATAAATTATAACAGTAGATGATATAAGAGCATCAGGGACAAAACAAACAGTATAGATTGCAGTTCACCTTGGAGTAAGAGTTCCCTACTTCATCTTTAGCTGTTATCATTTCTTACTTCCCATCCCAAATAAAACCAGGTTGCTTGATAAAGGCTTTTATGTGATTAAATTGCCTTTTCAAATACTTGAATCGGTTCTTTATAGCATCTGTAGTGTAATGTGATCCAAATTTTGCACAAAACAATTGGACAATATCACACCAAACTTCATAGGTAAAATCATAATGGGTCTTATTCCCTTTAAGTGACTGATTTAGTAGCAAGTCAACAAGATAACAATCCATTTTTAAGGTCCAATTTCCTCCCACATTTTCATTGTTGTTAGAGGAATGATATTTGTTTTCTATGCCTAAAGACAAAAATAAACCTAATTAGAGGAATTCACCCATTCAAAACATATTTCTGGTCTCAGAAATTGCATGATGACTAAAATTCTTATGGACTTTATTGTAGGAATCTACATGTAGACATACAAAAGGAAAACCAAAAAAAAAAAAAAAGAATTTCTAATTTCTGATAAAAAGTTGAGATCTAAATTCAAAGTCACTACTTTCACACGTAAGTTATTCCATGGTCAAATATGTGCTTAAAAGTATTCATTACTGGATCTACTATTTGATGTTAACCAAACATTCCAGAATAGGACTATATGCTATTATCACTAATGAATGGAAATGAAGGTGAAGTTCACAGATTTGGAGTTCAAAGAAGCAATCCTGACAGTTTTACTTTTTACCTTCCTGCACACGATTCATATGCCCATTGCACATAACATTTCCATATATTAACTCCAAGTCCCGATAATTAACCAAGGTCTTGTTCCTATAGGAACTGACATGTGGATGTGCCTACAAAAACACTAAAAGTTAAAATCTAAGAAAATAAATTGTATTTTCAAAATGGACTCATTGTATACTGTAACAACTGGTACCAGGGGAAAGAATAAAATAGAATTTAGAACAATGAACACAGAGAAGAAACAGAACCAATGTGGTTTTGCTTCAATTCTGCAGAATTCTTATTAAAAATAAACTGAAAGAACAAAGGGTGACAACTTTTGAGAGGTTGGTTCTCTCCTAATTCCAATTCCTAGTCCCAAATTCTTTATAATGAATGAATAAAACCCTAAACTTCCTTACTCCTATTTAATTAAAACACTCCTAACAGTAATCCTTAAATTACTCAAAATAGAATTCCTAAGTGAAACAAAATCCCTAAAACTACTTAACAAAGTTATTCTTCTGGTATGCTACTGTTTAGGGTACATAAGGATACCCTCCTTTCAAGATCCACATTGTCCTCATGGTGGAAAAAAGGAAAAACTTTCTGATTTTCCTCTGCAGACTCCCATCTCTGGTCCATCCAGTGTTGTTAATTGCGTAATGCAGCTCATGGCGGCGAGCTAAAAATAGGCCATGGAAATATGGCGGACGCCATGGCGGATTATGGCGGAAGTCATGGCGGATCAAAAAACATAGTATAAAATACATCAAATATAAAAAAAAAACAGCATAAAATCCATCAAATATATTACTTAAGCGAACAATATAAGCACAAAAAAGGAGAAATGTCTAGTAAATAGTAATTAATAAATGCAAGAAAATACCAAATCCTAAAGAAAATAAGAAAGTAAGCATAATGTAAGTAATAAGTTATATAACCATCTAAGAGACCAAGAAAACAGAGGCCAAATAGAGAAGCCTTTGCTCTGTTTTCGGTTTCACACTGGAAGAAGAGGAAAAGACAAAGTGTGAGGGAGACAGAGGGTGAACAACACCAACCTTGCTCTGTTTTTTGTTTCAGAATTCAGAAAAGGAGAAGGGAGAATGAGAGGCCGAGTGAGAGGGAGAGGAGAATAGAGGGTGATTGGTCATTGGTAGAAGTCAAAACAGAACATATTACAAAAGTCAGAAGTATTGGGAGAAGAGAACACAGATGTGTAGAGAAGGATTGGGACTTTGGGAAGAACAAAACTGTGCTGTTTGGGGAACAAGAGGGAAAGAAAGGGAGAAGAAGAAGAAGAGAAGTTGTGTGGCTGGCTTGTGAATAGAAGAATTGGAACGGTTTTTTAAATTTTAAAATAAAAAATCCTAAAAAATAATTGGAATTTAGAGAGGAGGCAGGGTAATTGAAAGTTGGAACAGTTTTTAAAAATAAAAAACCCTAAAAAATAGCCCACTAAATATTTTCTGGACCCACATGGATTTAAAAGAGTTATTTTTTAAAAAAAAAACCTACTTGACATAGAAAACCGTCATAGCCCTCCTTCACCGCCATGGTGCCATGCACAATGGCGGCCGCTATGGCGAAAACGCCATGCCCGCTACGGCACAGCCTTCCTATGGCGGGCTCTCCCCAAACCGCCACGTCATACCGCCATGGCGCCGCCTAGGCCGCAATTTAACAACACTGGGTCCATCCGGTGTTGTTAATTGCGTATGGCGGCCCATGGCGGCGAGCTAAAAATAGGCCATGGAGATATGGCGGACGCCATGGCGGATTATGGCGGACGTCATGGCGGATCAAAAATCATAGTATAAAATACATCAAATATAAAAAAAAAAAAGCATTGGAACGGTTTTTTAAATTTTAAAATAAAAAACCCTAAAAAATAATTGGAATTTAGAGAGGAGGCAGGGTAATTGGAAGTTGGAACAATTTTTAAAAATAAAAAATCCTAAAAAAAAGCCCACTAAATATTTTCTTGACCCACGTGGATTTAAAAGAGTTTTCTTAAAAAAAAAAACCTAGTTGGCATAGGAAACGGCCATAGCCCTCCTTCACCGCCATGGCGCCATGCCCAATGGCGGCCGCAAAACTCCATGCCCGCTACGCCACAGCCTTTCCATGGCGGGCTCTCCCAAAACCGCGACGCCATACCGCCGCCATGGGCGCAATTTAACAACACTGGATACCCAGTGTTGTTAATTGCGTAATGCGGCCCATGGCGGCGAGCTAAAAATAGGTTATGGAAATATGGCGGACGCCATGGTAGATTATGGCGGAAGTCATGGCGGATCAAAAAACATAGTATGAAATACATCAAATATAAAAAAAAACAGCATAAAATCCATCAAATATATTACTTAAGTGAACAATATAAGCACAAAAAAGGATAAATGTCTAGTAAATAGTAATTAATAAATGCAAGAAAATACCAAATCCTAAAGAAAATAAGAAAGTAAGCATAATGTAAGTAATAAGTTATATAACCATCTAAGAGACCAAGAAAATAGAGGTCAAACAGACAAGCCTTTGCTCTGTTTTCGATTTCACACTAGAAGAAGAGGAAAATGACAAGTGTGAGGGAGACAGACGGTGAACAGCACCAACCTTGCTCTGTTTTTTTTTTTCAGAATTCAGAAAAGGAGAAGGGAGAATGAGAGGCCGAGTGAGAGGGAGAAGAGAATAGAGGGTGATTTGTCATTGGTAGAAGTCAAAACAGAACATATTACAGAAGTCAGAAGTATTGGGAGAAGAGAACAAAGATGTGTAGAGAAGGATTGGGACTTTGGGAAGAACAAAACTGTGTTGTTTGGGGAAGAAGAGAGAAAGAAAGGGAGACGAAGAAGAGAAGTTCTGTGGCTGGCTTGTGAATAGAAGAATTGGAACGGTTTTTTAAATTTTAAAATAAAAAACCCTAAAAAATAATTGGAATTTAGAGAGGAGGCAGGGTAATTGGAAGTTGGAACAATTTTTAAAAATAAAAAATCCTAAAAAATAGCCCACTAAATATTTTCTGAACCCACGTGGATTTAAAAGAGTTTTTTTTTAAAAAAAAACCTACTTGGCATAGAAAACCGTCATAGCCCTCCTTCACCGCCATGGCGCAATGCCCAATGGCGGCCGCTATGGCGAAAACGTCATGCCCGCTACGCCACAGCCTTCCTATGGCGGGCTCTCCCCAAACCGCCACGCCATACCGCCATGGCGCCGCCATGGCCGCAATTTAGCAACACTGGGTCCATCCAGTGTTGTTAATTGCGTATGGCGGCCCATGGCGGCGAGCTAAAAATAGGCCATGGAAATATGGCGGACGCCATGGCGGATTATGGCGGATCAAAAAAAATAGTATAAAATACATCAAATATAAAAAAAAACAGCATAAAATCCATCAAATATATTACTTAAGTGAACAATATAAGCACAAAAAAGGATAAATGTCTAGTAAATAGTAATTAATAAATGTAAGAAAACACCAAATCCTAAATAAATTAAGAAAGTAAGCATAATGTAAGTAATAAGTTATATAACCATCTAAGAGACCAAGAAAATAGAGGCCAAACAGAGAAGCCTTTGCTCTGTTTTCGGTTTCACACTGGAAGAAGAGGAAAAGGCCAAGTGTGAGGGAGACAGAGGGTGAACAGCACCAACCTTGCTCTGTTTTTGGTTTCAGAATTAAGAAAAGGAGAAGGGAGAATGAGAGGCCGAATGAGAGGGAGAAGAGAATAGAGGGTGATTGGTTATTGGTAGAAGTCAGAACAGAACATATTACAGAAGTCAGAAGTATTGGGAGAAGAGAACAAAGATGTGTAGGGAAGGATTGGGACTTTGGGAAGAACAAAACTGTGCTGTTTGGGGAACAAGAGGGAAAGAAAGGGAGAAGAAGAAGAGAAGTTGTGTGGCTGGCTTGTGAATAGAAGAATTAGAACGGTTTTTTAAATTTTAAAATAAAAAATCGTAAAAAATAATTAGAATTTAGAGAGGAGGCAGAGTAATTGGAAGTTGGAACAGTTTTTAAAAATAAAAAACCCTAAAAAATAATTGGAATTTAGAGAGGAGGCAGGGTAATTGGAAGTTGGAACAATTTTTGAAAATAAAAAACCCTAAAAAATAGCCCACTGGACCCACATGGATTTAAAAGAATTTTTTTTTAAAAAAAACCTACTTGGCATAGAAAACCGCCATAGCCCTCCTTCACCGCCATGGCGCCATGCCCAATGGCGCCTGCTATGGCGTAAACGCCATGCCAGCTACGCCACAGCCTTCCTATGGCGGGCTCTCACAAAACCGCCACGCCATACCGCCATGGCGCTGCCATGGCCGCAATTTAACAACACTGGGTCCATTCAGTGTAGTTAATTGCGTATGGCGGCCCATGGCGGCGAGCTAAAAAGAGGCCATGGAAATATGGCGGACGCCATGGCGGATTATGGCGGAAGTCATGGCGGATCAAAAAACATAGTATAAAATACATCAAATATAAAAAAAAATAGCATAAAATCCATCAAATATATTACTTAAGTGAACAATATAAGCACAAAAAAGGATAAATGTCTAGTAAATAGTAATTAATAAATGCAAGAAAATTCCAAATCCTAAAGAAAATAAGATAGTAAGCATAATGTATGTAATAAGTTATATAACCATCTAAGAGACCAAGAAAACAGAGGCCAAACAGAGAAGTCTTTGCTCTGTTTTCGGTTTCACGCTGGAAGAAGAGGAAAAGGCCAAGTGTGAGGAGACAGAGGGTGAACAGCACCAACCTTGCTCTATTTTTTGTTTCAGAATACAGAAAAGGAGAAGGGAGAATGAGAGGCCGAGTGAGAGGGAGAAGAGAATAGAGGGTGATTGGTCATTGGTAGAAGTCAAAACAGAACATATTACAGAAGTCAGAAGTACTGGGAAAAGAGAACAAAGATGTGTAGGGAAGGATTGGGACTTTGGGAAGAAAAAAACTGTGGTGTTTGGGGAAAAAGAGGGAAAGAAAGGGAGAAGAAGAAGAGAAGTTGTGTGGCTGGCTTGTGAATAGAAGAATTGGAACGGTTTTTTAAATTTTAAAATAAAAAACCCTAAAAAATAATTGGAATTTAGAGAGGAGGCAGGGTAAATGGAAGTTGGAACAATTTTTAAAAATAAAAAACCCTAAAAAATAGCCGACTAAATATTTTCTGGACCCACACGGATTTAAAAGAGTTTTTTTTTAAAAAAAAACCTACTTGGCATAGAAAACCGTCATAGCCCTCCTTCACCGCCATGACGCCATGCCCAATGGTGGCCGCTATGGCGAAAACGCCATGTCCGCTACGCCACACCCTTCCTATGGCGGACTCTCCCCAAACCGCCACGCCATACCGCCATGGCCGCAATTTAACAACACTGGGTCCATCCAGTGTTGTTAATTGCGTATGGCGGCCCATGGCGGGGAGCTAAAAATAGGCCATGGAAATATGGCGGACGCCATGGCGGATTATGGCGGAAGTCATGCGGATCAAAAAACATAGTATAAAATACATCAAATATAAAAAAAAAACAGCATAAAATCCATGAAATATATTACTTAAGTGAACAGTATAAGCACAAAAAAAGATAAATGTCTAGTAAATAGTAATTAATAAATGTAAGAAAATACCAAATCCTAAAGAAAATAAGAAAGTAAGCATAATGGAAGTAATAAATTATATAACCATCTAAGAGACCAAGAAAATAGAGGCCAAACAGAGAAGCCTTTGCTCTGTCTTCGGTTTCACACTGGAAGAAGAGGAAAAGGCCAAGTGTGAGGGAGACAGAGGGTGAACAGCACCAACCTTGCTCTCTTTTTTATTTCAGAATTCAGAAAAGGAGAAAGGAGAATGAGAGGCCGAGTGAGAGGGAGAAGAGAATAGAGGGTGATGGGTCATTGGTAGAAGTCAAAACAGAACATATTACAGAAGTCAGAAGTATTGGGAGAAGAGAACAAAGATGTGTAGAGATGGATTGGGACTTTGGGAAGAACAAAACTGTGCTGTTTGTGGAACAAGAGGGAAAGAAAGGGAGAAGAAGAAGAGAAGTTGTGTGGCTGGCTTGTGAATAGAAGAATTGGAACGGTTTTTTTAATTTTAAAATAAAAAACCCAAAAAAATTGTTGGAATTTAGAGAGGAGGCAGAGTAATAAGAAGTTGGAACAGTTTTTAAAAATAAAAAACCCTAAAAAATAGCCCACTGGACCCACATGGATTTAAAAGAGTTTTTTTTAAAAAAAAAACCTACTTGGCATAGAAAACCGCCATAGCCCTCCTTCACCGCCATGGCGCCATGCCCAATGGTGGCCGCTATGGCGAAAACGCCATGCCCGCTACGCCACAGCCTTCCTATGGCGGGCTCTCCCAAAACCGCCACGCCATACCGCCGCCATGGCCGCAATTTAACAACACTGGGTCCATTCAGTGTAGTTAAATGCGTATGGCGGCGAGCTAAAAATAGGCCATGGAAATATGGCGGATTGTGGCGGAAGTCATGGCGGATCAAAAAACATAGTATAAAATACATCAAATATAAAAAAAAACAGCATAAAATCCATCAAATATATTACTTAAGTGAACAATATAAGCACAAAAAAGGATAAATGTCTAGTAAATAGTAATTAATAAATGCAAGAAAATTCCAAATCCTAAAGAAAATAAGATAGTAAGCATAATGTAAGTAATAAGTTATATAACCATCTAAGAGACCAAGAAAACAGAGGCCAAACAGAGAAGTCTTTGCTTTGTTTTCGGTTTCACACTGGAAGAAGAGGAAAAGGCCAAGTGTGAGGAGACAGAGGGTGAACAGCACCAACCTTGCTCTATTTTTTGTTTCAGAATACAGAAAAGGAGAAGGGAGAATGAGAGGCCGAGTGAGAGGGAGAAGAGAATAGAGGGTGATTGGTCATTGGTAGAAGTCAAAACAGAACATATTACAGAAGTCAGAAGTACTGGGAGAAGAGAACAAAGATGTGTAGGGAAGGATTGGGACTTTGGGAAGAACAAAACTGTGGTGTTTGGGGAAGAAGAGGGAAAGAAAGGGAGAAGAAGAAGAGAAGTTGTGTGGCTGGCTTGTGAATAGAAGAATTGGAACGGTTTTTTAAATTTTAAATAAAAAACCCTAAAAATAATTGGAATTTAGAGAGGAGGCAGGGTAATGGAAGTTGGAACAATTTTTAAAAATAAAAACCCTAAAAAATAGCCGACTAAATATTTTCTGGACCCACACGGATTTAAAAGAGTTTTTTTTTTAAAAAAAACCTACTTGGCATAGAAAACCGTCATAGCCCTCCTTCACCGCCATGACGCCATGCCCAATGGTGGCCGCTATGGCGAAAAAGCCATGCCCGCTACGCCACAACCTTCCTATGGCGGACTCTCCCCAAACCGCCACGCCATACCGCCATGGCGCCGCCATGGCCGCAATTTAACAACACTGGGTCCATCCAGTGTTGTTAATTGCGTATGGCGGCCCATGGCGGCGAGCTAAAAATAGGCCATGGAAATATGGCGGACGCCATGGCGGATTATGGCGGAAGTCATGCGGATCAAAAAACATAGTATAAAATACATCAAATATAAAAAAAAACAGCATAAAATCCATGAAATATATTACTTAAGTGAACAGTATAAGCACAAAAAAAGATAAATGTCTAGTAAATAGTAATTAATAAATGTAAGAAAATACCAAATCCTAAAGAAAATAAGAAAGTAAGCATAATGGAAGTAATAATTATATAACCATCTAAGAGACCAAGAAAATAGAGGCCAAACAGAGAAGCCTTTGCTCTGTCTTCGGTTTCACACTGGAAGAAGAGGAAAGGCCAAGTGTGAGGGAGACAGAGGTGAACAGCACCAACCTTGCTCTGTTTTTTGTTTCAGAATTCAGAAAAGGAGAAGGGAGAATGAGAGGCCGAGTGAGAGGGAGAGGAGAATAGAGGATGATGGGTCATTGGTAGAAGTCAAAACAGAACATATTACAGAAGTCAGAAGTATTGGGAGAAGAGAACAAAGATGTGTAGAGATGGATTGAGACTTTGGGAAGAACAAAACTGTGCTGTTTATGGAACAAGAGGGAAAGAAAGGGAGAAGAAGAAGAGAAGTTGTGTGGCTGGCTTGTGAATAGAAGAATTGGAACGGTTTTTTTAATTTTAAAATAAAAAACCCAAAAAAATTGTTGGAATTTAGAGAGGAGGCAGAGGTAATAAGAAGTTGGAACAGTTTTTAAAAATAAAAAACCCTAAAAAATAGCCCACTAAATATTTTCTGCACCCACATGGATTTAAGAGTTTTTTTTATTAAAAAAACCTACTTGGCATAGAAAACCGCCATAGCCCTCCTTCACCGCCATGGCGCCATGCCCAATGGTGGCCGCTATGGCGAAAACGCCATGCCCGCTACGCCACAGCCTTCCTATGGTGGGCTCTCCCAAAAACCGCCACGCCATACCGCCGCCATGGCCGCAATTTAACAACAATGGGTCCATTCAGTGTAGTTAAATGCGTATGGCGGCCCAAGGCGGCGAGCTAAAAAGAGGCGATGGAAATATGGCGGACGCCATGGCGGATTATGGCGGATGTCATCGCGGATCAAAAAACATTGTATAAAATACATCAAATATAAAAAAAAAATAGCATAAAATCCATCAAATATATTACTTAAGTGAACAATATAAGCACAAAAAAGGATAAATGTCTAGTAAATAGTAATTAATAAATGCAAGAAAATTCCAAATCCTAAAGAAAATAAGATAGTAAGCATAATATAAGTAATAAGTTATATAACCATCTAAGAGACCAAGAAAACAGAGGCCAAACAGAGAAGTCTTTGCTCTGTTTTCGGTTTCACACTGGAAGAAGAGGAAAAGGCCAAGTGTGAGGAGACAGAGGGTGAACAACACCAACCTTGCTCTGTTTTTTGTTTCAGAATTCAGAAAAGGAGAAGGGAGAATGAGAGGCCGAGTGAGAGGGAGAAGAGAATAGAGGGTGATTGGTCATTGGTAGAAGTCAAAACAGAACATATTACAGAAGTCAGAAGTACTGGGAAAAGAGAACAAAGATGTGTAGAGATGGATTGGGACTTTGGGAAGAACAAAACTGTGCTGTTTGTGGAACAAGAGGGAAAGAAAGGGAGAAGAAGAAGAGAAGTTGTGTGGCTGGCTTGTGAATAGAAGAATTGGAACGGTTTTTTAAATTTTAAAATAAAAAACCCAAAAAAATTGTTGGAATTGAGAGAGGAGGCAGAGTAATTGGAAGTCGAAAGAGTTTTTAAAAATAAAAAACCCTAAAAAATAGCCCACTCAATATTTTCAGGACCCACATGGATTTAAAAGAGTTTTTTTTTTAAAAAAAACCTACTTGGCATAGAAAACCGCCATAGCCCTCCTTCTCCGCCATGACGCCATGCCCAATGGTGGCCGCTATGGCGAAAACGCCATGCCCGCTACGCCACAGCCTTCCCATGGCGGGCTCTCCCAAAACCGCCACGCCATACCGCCATGGCCGCAATTTAACAACACTGGGTCCATCCAGTGTTGTTAATTGCGTATGGCGGCGAGCTAAAAATAGGCAATGAAATATGGCGGATGCCATGGGATATGGCGGAAGTCATGGCGGATCAAAAAACATAGTATAAAATACATCAAATAAAAAAAAACAGCATAAATCCATCAAATATATTACTTAAGTGAACAATATAAGCTCAAAAAAGGATAAATGTCTAGTAAATAGTAATTAATAAATGCAAGAAAATACAAAATCCTAAAGAAAATAAGAAAGTAAGCATAATGTAAGTAATAAGTTATATAACCATCTACGAGACCAAGAAAACAGAGGCCAAACAGAGAAGCCTTTGCTCTATTTTCGGTTTCACATTGGAAGAAGAGGAAAAGACCAAGTGTGAGGGAGACAGAGGGTGAACAGCACCAACCTTGCTCTGTTTTTGATTTCAGAATTCAGAAAAGGAGAAGGGAGAATGAGAGGCCGAGTGAGAGGGAAAAAGATAATAGAGGGTGATTGGTCATTGGTAGAAGTCAGAACAGAACATATTACAGAAGCCAGAAGTATTGGAAGAAGAGAACAAAGATGTGTAGAGAAGGATTGGGACTTTGGGAAAAACAAAATTGTGCTGTTTGGGGAAGAAGTGGGAAAGAAAGGGAGAAGAAGAACAGAAGTTGTGTGGTTGGCTTGTGAATAGAAGAATTGGAATGGTGTTTTAAATTTTAAAATAAAAAACCCTAAAAAATAATTGGAATTTAGAGAGGAGGCAGAGTAGTTAGAAGTTGAAACAGTTTTTAAAAATAAAAAACCCTGAAAAATAGCCCACTAAATATTTTCTGGACCCACATGGATTTAAATACGATTTTTTTTTAAAAAAAACCTACATGGCATAGAAAACGCCATGTCCGCTACGCCACAGCCTTCCCATGGCGGGCTCTCCCAAAACCGCCACGCCATACGGCCATGCCGCCGCCATGGCCGCAATTTAACAACACTGGGTCCATCCAGTGTTGTTAATTGCGTATGGCGGCCCATGGCGGCGAGCTAAAGATAGGCCATGGAAATATGGCGGACTATGGCGGAAGTCATGGCGGATCAAAAAACATAGTATAAAATACATCAAATATAAAAAAGAACAGCATAAAATCCATCAAATATATTACTTAAGTGAACAATATAAGCTCAAAAAAGGATAAATTTCTAGTAAATAGTAATTAATAAATGCAAGAAAATACCAAATCCTAAAGAAAATAAGAAAGTAAGCATAATGTAAGTAATAAGTTATATAACCATCTAAGAGACCAAGAAAGCAGAGGCGAAACAGAGAAGTCTTTGCTCTGTTTTCGGTTTCACACTGGAAGAAGAGGAAAAAGCCAAGTGTGAGGGAGACAGAAGGTGAACAGCACCAACCTTGCTCTGTTTTTGGTTTCAGAATTCAGAAAAGGAGAAGGGAGAATGAGAGGCCGAGTGAGAGGGAGAAGAGAATAGAGGGTGATTTGTCATTGGTAGAAGTCAGAACAGAACATATTACAGAAGTCAGAAGTATTGGGAGAAGAGAACAAAGATGTGTAGAGAAGGATTGGGACTTTGGGAAGAACAAAACTGTGCTGTTTGGGGAAGAAGAGGGAAAGAAAGGGAGAAGAAGAAGAGAAGTTGTGTGGCTGGCTTGTGAATAGAAGAATTGGAACGGTTTTTTAAATTTTAAAATAAAAAACCCTAAAAAATAATTGGAATTTAGAGAGGAGGCAGAGTAATTGGAAGTTGGAACAGTTTTTTTAAAAAAAAAACCCTAAAAAATAGCCCACTAAATATTTTCTGGACCCACATGGATTTAAAAGAGTTTTTTTTTTTTAAAAAAAACCTCATTGGCATAGAAAACCGCCATAGCCCTCCTTCAATGCCATGGCGCCATGCCCAATGGCGGCCGCTATGGCAAAAACGCCATGCTCGCTACGCCACAGCCTTCCCATGGCGGGCTCTCCCAAAACCGCCACGCCATACCGCTATGGCGCCGCCATGGCCGCAATTTAACAACACTGGGTCCATCCAGTGTTGTTAATTGCGTATGGCGGCCCATGGCGGCGAGCTAAAAATAGTCCATGGAAATATGGCGGACGCCATGGCGGATTATGGCGGAAGTCATGGCGGATCAAAAAACATAGTATAAAATACATCAAATATAAATAAAAAACAGCATAAAATCCATCAAATATATTACTTAAGTGAACAATATAAGTAAAAAAAAGGATAAATGTCTAGTAAATAGCAATTAATAATTGCAACAAAATACCAAATCCTAAAGAAAATAAGAAAGTAAGCATAATGTAAGTAATAAGTTATATAACCATCTAAGAGACCAAGAAAGCAGAGGCCAAACAGAGAAGCCTTTCCTCTGTTTTCGGTTTCACACTGGAAGAAGAGGAAAAGGCCAAGTGTGAGGGAGACAGAGGGTGAACAACACCAACCTTGCTCTGTTTTTTGTTTCAGAATTCAGAAAAGGAGAAGGGAGAATGAGAGGCCGAGTGGGAGGGAGAAGAGAATAGAGGGTGATTGGTCATTGGTAGAAGTCAGAACAGAACATATTACAGAAGTCAAAAGTATTGGGAGAAGAGAACAAAGATGTGTAGAGAAGAATTTGGACTTTTGGAAGAACAAAACTGTGCTGTTTGGGGAAGAAGAGGGAAAGAAAGGGAGAAGAGAAGTTGTGTGGCTGGCTTGTGAATAGAAGAATTGCAACGGTTTTTTAAATTTTAAAATAAAAAACCCTAAAAAATAATTGAAATTTAGAGAGTAGGCAGAGTAATTAGAAGTTGGAACAGTTTTGAAAAATAAAAAACCCTGAAAAATAGCCCACTAAATATTTTCTGGTCCCACATGGATTTAAAAGAGTTTTTTTTTTTTAAAAAAAAACCTCATTGGCATAGAAAACCGCCATAGCCCTCCTTCAATGCCATGGCGCCATGCCCAATGGCGGCCGCTATGGCGAAAACGCCATGCTCGCTACGCCACAGCCTTCCCATGGCGGGCTCTCCCAAAACCGCCACGCCATACCGCCATGGCGCCGCCATGGCCGCAATTTAACAACACTGGGTCCATCCAGTGTTGTTAATTGCGTATGGCGGCCCATGGCGGCGAGCTAAAAATAGTCCATGGAAATATGGCGGACGCCATGGCGGATTATGGCGGAAGTCATGGCGGATCAAAAAACATAGTATAAAATACATCAAATATAAATAAAAAACAGCATAAAATCCATCAAATATATTACTTAAGTGAACAATATAAGCTAAAAAAAGGATAAATGTGTAGTAAATAGCAATTAATAATTGCAACAAAATACCAAATCCTAAAGAAAATAAGAAAGTAAGCATAATGTAAGTAATAAGTTATATAACCATCTAAGAGACCAAGAAAGCAGAGGCCAAACAGAGAAGCCTTTCCTCTGTTTTCGGTTTCACACTGGAAGAAGAGGAAAAGGCCAAGTGTGAGGGAGACAGAGGGTGAACAGCACCAACCTTGCTCTGTTTTTGGTTTCAGAATTCAGAAAAGGAGAAGGGAGAATGAGAGGCCGAGTGAGAGGGAGAAGAGAATAGAGGGTGATTGGTCATTGGTAGAAGTCAGAACAGAACATATTACAGAAGTCAAAAGTATTGGGAGAAGAGAACAAAGATGTGTAGAGAAGAATTTGGACTTTTGGAAGAACAAAACTGTGCTGTTTGGGGAAGAAGAGGGAAAGAAAGGGAAAAGAGAAGTTGTGTGGCTGGCTTGTGAATAGAAGAATTGGAACGGTTTTTTAAATTTTAAAATAAAAAACCCTAAAAAATAATTGAAATTTAGAGAGGAGGCAGAGTAATTAGAAGTTGGAACAGTTTTTAAAAATAAAAAACCCTGAAAAATAGCCCACTAAATATTTTCTGGACCCACATGGATTTATAAGAGATTTTTTTTAAAAAAAACCTACTTGGCATAGAATACCGCCATAGCCCTCCTTCACTGCCATGGCGCCATGCCCAATAGCGGCTGCTATGGCGAAAACGCCATGCCCGCTACGCCACAGCCTTCCCGTGGCGGGCTCTCCCAAAACCGCAACGCCATACCGCCATGGCGCCGCCATGGCCGCAATTTAACAACACTGGGTCCATCCAGTGTTGTTATTTGCGTATGGCGGCCTATGGCGGCAAGCTAAAAATAGGCAATGGAAATATGCAGGACGCCATGGCGGATTATGGCGGAAGTCATGGCGGATCAAAAAACATAGTATAAAATACATCAAATATAAAAAAAAAAAGCATAAAATCCATCAAATATATTACTTAAGTGAACAATATAAGCACAAAAAAGGATAAATGTCTAGTAAATAGCAATTAATAATTGCAAGAAAATACCAAATCCTAAAAAAAATAAGAAAGTAAGCATAATGTAAGTAATAAGTTATATAACCATCTACGAGGCCAAGAAAACAGAGGCCAAACAGAGAAGCATTTGCTCTGTTTTCAGTTTCACACTGGAAGAAGAGGAAAAGGCCAAGTGTGAGGGAGACAGAGGGTGAACAGCACCAACCTTGCTCTGTTTTTGGTTTCAGAATTCAGAAAAGGAGAAGGGAGAATGAGAGGCCGAGTGAGAGGGAGAAGAGAATAGAGGGTGATTGGTCATTGGTAGAAGTCAGAACAGAACATATTACAGAAGTCAGAAGTATTGGGAGAAGAGAACAAAGATGTGTAGAGAAGGATTGGGAGTTTGGGAAGAACAAAACTGTGCTGTTTGGGGAAGAAGAGGGAAAGAAAGGGAGAAGAAGAAGAGAAGTTGTGTAGCTGACTTTTGAATAGAAGAATTAGAACGGTTTTTTAAATTTTAAAATAAAAAACCCTAAAAAATAATTGGAATTTAGAGAGGAGGCAGAGTAATTAGAAGTTGGAACGGGGCCTAGCACTTGCCCCGACGGCCGGGTATAGGTCACGCGCTTTATTTAGTGAGGAGGCAGAGTAATTGGAAGTTGGAACAGTTTTTAAAAATAAAAAACCCTAAAAAATAGCCCACTAAATATTTTCTGGACCCACATGGATTTAAAAGAGTTTTTTTTTTAAAAAAAAAACTACTTGGCATAGAAAACCGCCATAGCCCTCCTTCACCGCCATGGCGCCATGCCCAATGGCGGCCGCTATGGCGAAAACGCCATGCCCGCTACGCCACAGTCTTCCCATGGCGGGCTCTCCCAAACCCGCCACGCCATACCGCCATGGCGCCGCCATGGCCGCAATTTAACAACACTGGGTCCATCCAGTGTTGTTAATTGCGTATGGCGGCCCATGGCGGCGAGCTAAAAATAGGCCATGGAAATATGGGGGACGCCATGGCGGATTATGGCGGAAGTCATGGCGGAGCAAAAAACATAGTATAAAATACATCAAATATAAAAAAAAAAAGCATAAAATCCATCAAATATATTACTTAAGTGAACAATATAAGCACAAAAAAGGATAAATGTCTAGTAAATAGCAATTAATAATTTCAAGAAAATACCAAATCCTAAAAAAAATAAGAAAGTAAGCATAATGTAAGTAATAAGTTATATAACCATCTACGAGACCAAGAAAACAGAGGCCAAACAGAGAAGCATTTGCTCTGTTTTCGGTTTCACACTGGAAGAAAAGGAAAAGGCCAAGTGTGAGGGAGACAGAGGGTGAACAGCACCAACCTTGCTCTGTTTTTGGTTTCAGAATTCAGAAAAGGAGAAGGGAGAATGAGAGGCCGAGTGAGAGGGAGAAGAGAATAGAGGGTGATTGGTCATTGGTAGAAGTCAGAACATAACATATTACAGAAGTCAGAAGTATTGGGAGAAGATAACAAAGATGTGTAGAGAAGGATTGGGAGTTTGGGAAGAACAAAACTGTGCTATTTGGGGAAGAAGAGGGAAAGAAAGGGAGAAGAAGAAGAGAAGTTGTGTGGCTGACTTGTGAATAGAAGAATTAGAACGGTTTTTTAAATTTTAAAATAAAAAACCCTAAAAAATAATTGGAATTTAGAGAGGAGGCAGAGTAATTAGAAGTTGGAACGGGGCCTAGCACTTGCCCCGACGGCCGGGTATAGGTCACGCGCTTTATTTAGTGAGGAGGCAGAGTAATTGGAAGTTGGAACAGTTTTTAAAAATAAAAAACCCTAAAAAATAGCCCACTAAATATTTTCTGGACCCACATGGATTTAAAAGAGTTTTTTTTTTAAAAAAAAAACTACTTGGCATAGAAAACCGCCATAGCCCTCCTTCACCGACATGGCGCCATGCCCAATGGCGGCCGCTATGGCGAAAACGCCATGCCCGCTACGCCACAGTCTTCCCATGGCGGGCTCTCCCAAACCCGCCACGCCATACCGCCATGGCGCCGCCATGGCCGCAATTTAACAACACTGGGTCCATCGAGTGTTGTTAATTGCGTATGGCGGCCCATGGCGGCGAGCTAAAAATAGGCCATGGAAATATGGCGGACGCCATGGCGGATTATGGCGGAAGTCATGGCGGAGCAAAAAACATAGTATAAAATACATCAAATATAAAAAAAAAACAGCATAAAATCCATCAAATATATTACTTAAGTGAACAATATAAACACAAAAAAGGATAAATGTCTAGTAAATAGCAATTAATAATTGCAAGAAAATACCAAATCCTAAAGAAAATAAGAAAGTAAGCATAATGTAAGTAATAAGTTATATAACCATCTAAGAGACCAAGAAAACAGAGGCCAAACAGAGAAGCATTTGCTCTGTTTTCGGTTTCACACTGGAAGAAGAGGAAAAGGCCAAGTGTGAGGGAGACAGAGGGTAAACAACACCAACCTTGATCTGTTATTGGTTTCAAAATTCAGAAAAGGAGAAGAGAGAATGCGAGGCCGAGTGAGAGGGAGAAGAGAATAGAGGGTGATTGGTCATTGGTAGAAGTTAGAACAGAACATATTACAGAAGTCAGAAGTATTGGGAGAAGAGAACAAAGATGTGTAGAGAAGCATTGGGACTTTGGGAAGAACAAAACTGTGCTGTTTGGGGAAGAAGAGGGAAAGAAAGGGAGAAGAAGAAGAGAAGTTGTGTGGCTGGCTTGTGAATAGAAGAATTGGAAAGGTTTTTTAAATTTTAAAATAAAAAACCTTAAAAAATAATTGGAATTTAGAGAGGAGGCAGAGAAATTGGAAGTTGGAATAGTTTTTAAAAATAAAAAACCCTAAAAAATAGCCCACTAAATATTTTTCTGGACCCACATGGATTTAAAAGAGTTTTGTATTTTTAAAAAAACCCTACTTGGCATAGAAAACCGCCATAGGCCTCCTTCACCGCCATGGCGCCATACCCAATGGCGGCCGCTATGGCGAAAACGCCATGCATGCTACGCCACAGCCTTCCCATGGCGGGCTCTCCCAAAACCGCCACGCCATACCGCCATGGCGCCGCCATGGCCGCAATTTGACAACACTGGGTCCATCCAGTGTTGTTAATTGCGTATGGCGGCCCATGGCGGCGAGCTAAAAAATGGCGGAAGTCATGGCGGATAAAAAAACATAGTATAAAATACATCAAATATAAAATAAAAACAGCATAAAATCCATCAAATATATTACTTAAGTGAACAATATAAGCACAAAAACGGATAAATGTCTAGTAAATAGCAATTAATAATTGCAAGAAAATACCAAATCCTAAAGAAAATAAGAAAGTAAGCATAATGTAAGTAATAAGTTATATAACCATCTAAGAGACCAAGAAAACAGAGGCCAAACAGAGAAGCATTTGCTCTGTTTTCGGTTTCACACTGGAAGAAGAGGAAAAGGCCAAGTGTGAGGGAGACAGAGGGTGAACAGCACCAATCTTGCTCTGTTATTGGTTTCAGAATTCAGAAAAGGAGAAGGGAGAATGCGAGGCCGAGTGAGAGGGAGAAGAGAATAGAGGGTGATTGGTCATTGGTAGAAGTCAGAACAGAACATATTACAGAAGTCAGAAGTATTGGGAGAAGAGAACAAAGATGTGTAGAGAAGGATTGGGACTTTGGGAAGAACAAAACTGTGCTGTTTGGGGAAGAAGAGGGAAAGAAAGGGAGAAGAAGAAGAGAAGTTGTGTGGTTGGCTTGTGAATAGAAGAATTGGAAAGGTTTTTTAAATTTTAAAATAAAAAACCTTAAAAAATAATTGGAATTTAGAGAGGAGGCAGAGAAATTGGAAGTTGGAACAGTTTTTAAAAATAAAAATCCCTAAAAAATAGCCCACTAAATATTTTTCTGGACCCACATGGATTTAAAAGAGTTTTGTATTTTTAAAAAAAACCTACTTGGCATAGAAAACCGCCATAGGCCTCCTTCACCGCCATGGCGCCATGCCCAATGGCGGCCGCTATGGCGAAAACGCCATGCCCGCTACGCCACAGCCTTCCCATGGCGGGCTCTCTCAAAACCGCCACGCCATACCGCCATGGCCGCCATTTAACAACACTGGGTCCATCCAGTGTTGTTAATTGCGTATGGCGGCCCATGGCGGCGAGCTAAAAAATGGCGGAAGTCATGGCGGATCAAAAAACATAGTATAAAATACATCAAATATAAAATAAAAACAGCATAAAATCCATCAAATATATTACTTAAGTGAACAATATAAGCACAAAAAAGGATACATGTCTAGTAAATAGCAATTAATAATTGCAAGAAAATACCAAATCCTAAAGAAAATAAGAAAGTAAGCATAATGTAAGTAATAAGTTATATAACCATCTAAGAGACCAAGAAAACAGAGGCCAAACAGAGAAGCATTTGCTCTGTTTTCGGTTTCACACTGGAAGAAGAGGAAAAGGCCAAGTGTGAGGGAGACAGAGGGTGAACAGCACCAACCTTGCTCTGTTTTTGGTTTCAGAATTCAGAAAAGGAGAAGGGAGAATGAGAGGCCGAGTGAGAGGGAGAAGAGAATAGAGGGTGATTGGTCATTGGTAGAAGTCAGAACAGAACATATTACAGAAGTCAGAAGTATTGGGAGAAGAGAATTAAGATGTGTAGAGAAGGATTGGGACTTTGGGAAGAACAAAACTGTGCTTTTTGGGGAAGAAGAGGGAAAAAAAGAGAAGGGAGAAGAAGAAGAAGAGAAGTTCTGTGGCTGACTTGTGAATAGAAGAATTAGAACGGTTTTTTAAATTTTAAAATAAAAAACCCTAAAAAATAATTGGAATTTAGAGACGAGGCAGAGTAATTAGAAGTTGGAACGGGGCCTAGCACTTGCCCCGACGGCCGGATATAGGTCACGCGCTTTATTTAGAGAGGAGGCAGAGTAATTGGAAGTTGGAACAGTTTTTAAAAATAAAAAACCCTAAAAAATAGCCCACTAAATATTTTCTGGACCCACATGGATTTAAAAGAGTTTTTTTTTTTTTAAAAAAAAACCTACTTGGCATAGAAAACCGCCTTAGCCCTCCTTCACCGCCATGGCGCCATGCCCAATGGCGGCCGCTATGGCGAAAATGCCATGCCCGCTACGTCTCAGCCTTCTCATGGCGGGCTCTCCCAAACCCGCCACGCCATAACGCCATGGCGCCGCCATGGCCGCAATTTAAACACACTGGGTCCATCCAGTGTTGTTAATTGCGTATGGCGGCCCATGGCGGCGAGCTAAAAATAGGCCATGGAAATATGGCGGACGCCATGGCGGAAGTCATGGCGGATCAAAAAACATAGTATAAAATACATCAAATATAAAAAAAAAACAGCATAAAATCCATCAAATATATTACTTAAGTGAACAATATAAGCACAAAAAAGGATAAATGTCTAGTAAATAGCAATTAATAATTGCAAGAAAATACCAAATCCTAAAAAAAATAAGAAAGTAAGCATAATGTAAGTAATAAGTTATATAACCATCTAAGAGACCAAGAAAACAGAGGTCAAACCGAGAAGCATTTGCTCTGTTTTCGGTTTCACACTGGAAGAAGAGGAAAAGGCCAAGTGTGAGGGAGACAGAGGGTGAACAGCACCAACCTTGCTCTGTTTTTTGTTTTAGAATTCAGAAAAGGAGAAGGGAGAATGAGAGGCCGAGTGAGAGGGAGAAGAGAATAGAGGGTAATTGGTCATTGGTAGAAGTCAGAACAGAACATATTACAGAAGTCAGAAGTATTGGGAGAAGAGAACAAAGATGTGAAGAGAAGGATTGGGACTTTGGGAAGAACAAAACTGTGCTGTTTGGGGAAGAAGAGGGAAAGAAAGGGAGAAGAAGAAGAGAAGTTCTGTGGCTGACTTGTGAATAGAAGAATTAGAATGGTTTTTTAAATTTTAAAATAAAAAACCCTAAAAAATAATTGGAATTTAGAGAGGAGGCAGAGTAATTAGAAGTTGGAACGGGGCCTAGCACTTGCCCCGACGGCCGGATATAGGTCACGCGCTTTATTTAGAGAGGAGGCAGAGTAATTGGAAGTTGGAACAATTTTTAAAAATAAAAAACCCTAAAAAATAGCCCACTAAATATTTTCTGGACCCACATGGATTTAAAAGAGTTTTTTTTTTTTAAAAAAAAACCTACTTGGCATAGAAAACCGCCTTAGCCCTCCTTCACCGCCATGGCGCCATGCCCAATGGCGGCCGCTATGGCGAAAACGCCATGCCCGCTACGCCACAGTGTTCCCATGGCGGGCTCTCCCAAACCCGCCACGCCATACCGCCATGGCCGCAATTTAACAACACTGGGTCCATCCAGTGTTGTTAATTGCGTATGGCGGCCCATGGCGGCGAGCTAAAAATAGGCCATGGAAATATGGCGGACGTCATGGCGGATTATGGCGGAAGTCATGGCGGAGCAAAAAACATAATATAAAATACATCAAATATAAAAAAAAAAACAGCATAAAATCCATCAAATATATTACTTAAGTGAACAATATAAGCACAAAAAAGGATAAATGTCTAGTAAATAGCAATTAATAATTGCAAGAAAATACCAAATCCTAAAGAAAATAAGAAAGTAAGCATAATGTAAGTAATAAGTTATATAACCATCTAAGAGACCAAGAAAACAGAGGCCAAACAGAGAAGCATTTGCTCTGTTTTCGGTTTCACACTGGAAGAAGAGGAAAAGGCCAAGTGTGAGGGAGACAGAGGGTGAACAGCACCAACCTTGCTCTGTTTTTGGTTTCAGAATTCAGAAAAGGAGAAGGGAGAATGCGAGGCCGAGTGAGAGGGAGAAGAGAATAGAGGGTGATTGGTCATTGGTAGAAGTCAGAACAGAACATATTACAGAAGTCAGAAGTATTGGGAGAAGAGAACAAAGATGTGTAGAGAAGGATTGGGACTTTGGGAAGAACAAAACTGTGCTGTTTGGGGAAGAAGAGGGAAAGAAAGGAAGAAGAAGAAGAGAAGTTGTGTGGCTGGCTTGTGAATAGAAGAATTGGAACGGTTTTTTAAATTTTAAAATCAAAAACCCTAAAAAATAATTGGAATTTAGAGAGGAGGCAGAGTAATTAGAAGTTGGAACGGGGCCTAGCACTTGCCCCGACGGCCGGATATAGGTCACGCGCTTTATTTAGAGAGGAGGCAGAGTAATTGGAAGTTGGAACAATTTTTAAAAATAAAAAACCCTAAAAAATAGCCCACTAAATATTTTCTGGACCCACATGGATTTAAAAGAGTTTTTTTTTTTTAAAAAAAAACCTACTTGGCATAGAAAACCGCCATAGCCCTCCTTCACCGCCATGGCGCCATGCCCAATGGCGGCCGCTATGGCGAAAACGCCATGCCCGCTACGTCTCAGCCTTCTCATGGCGGGCTCTCCCAAACCCGCCACGCCATAACGCCTTGGCGCCGCCATGGCCGCAATTTAACAACACTGGGTCCATCTAGTGTTGTTAATTGCGTATGGCGGCGAGCTAAAAATAGGCCATGGATATATGGCGGACGCCATGGCGGAAGTCATGGCGGATCAAAAAACATAGTATAAAATACATCAAATATAAAAAAAAAACAGCATAAAATCCATCAAATATATTACTTAAGTGAACAATATAAGCACAAAAAAGGATAAATGTCTAGTAAATAGCAATTAATAATTGCAAGAAAATACCAAATCCTAAAAAAAATAAGAAAGTAAGCATAATGTAAGTAATAAGTTATATAACCATCTAAGAGACCAAGAAAACAGAGGTCAAACAGAGAAGCATTTGCTCTGTTTTCGGTTTCACACTGGAAGAAGAGGAAAAGGCCAAGTGTGAGGGAGACAGAGGGTGAACAGCACCAACCTTGCTCTGTTTTTGGTTTTAGAATTCAGAAAAGGAGAAGGGAGAATGAGAGGCCGAGTGAGAGGGAGAAGAGAATAGAGGGTAATTGGTCATTGGTAGAAGTCAGAACAGAACATATTACAGAAGTCAGAAGTATTGGGAGAAGAGAACAAAGATGTGTAGAGAAGGATTGGGACTTTGGGAAGAACAAAACTGTGCTGTTTGGGGAAGAAGAGGGAAAGAAAGGGAGAAGAAGAAGAGAAGTTCTGTGGCTGACTTGTGAATAGAAGAATTAGAACGGTTTTTTAAATTTTAAAATAAAAAACCCTAAAAAATAATTGGAATTTAGAGAGGAGGCAGAGTAATTAGAAGTTGGAACGGGGCCTAGCACTTGCCCCGAAGGCCGGATATAGGTCACGCGCTTTATTTAGAGAGGAGACAGAGTAATTGGAAGTTGGAACAGTTTTTAAAAATAAAAAACCCTAAAAAATAGCCCACTAAATATTTTCTGGACCCACATGGATTTAAAAGAGTTTTTTTTTTTTAAAAAAAAACCTACTTGGCATAGAAAACCGCCTTAGCCCTCCTTCACCGCCATGGCGCCATGCCCAATGGCGGCCGCTATGGCGAAAACGCCATGCCCGCTACGTCTCAGCCTTCTCATGGCGGGCTCTCCCAAACCCGCCACGCCATAACGCCATGGCGCCGCCATGGCCGCAATTTAAACACACTGGGTCCATCCAGTGTTGTTAATTGCGTATGGCGGCCCATGGCGGCGAGCTAAAAATAGGCCATGGAAATATGGCGGACGCCATGGCGGAAGTCATGGCGGATCAAAAAACATAGTATAAAATACATCAAATATAAAAAAAAAACAGCATAAAATCCATCAAATATATTACTTAAGTGAACAATATAAGCACAAAAAAGGATAAATGTCTAGTAAATAGCAATTAATAATTGCAAGAAAATACCAAATCCTAAAAAAAATAAGAAAGTAAGCATAATGTAAGTAATAAGTTATATAACCATCTAAGAGACCAAGAAAACAGAGGTCAAACAGAGAAGCATTTGCTCTGTTTTCGGTTTCACACTGGAAGAAGAGGAAAAGGCCAAGTGTGAGGGAGACAGAGGGTGAACAGCACCAACCTTGCTCTGTTTTTGGTTTTAGAATTCAGAAAAGGAGAAGGGAGAATGAGAGGCCGAGTGAGAGGGAGAAGAGAATAGAGGGTAATTGGTCATTGGTAGAAGTCAGAACAGAACATATTACAGAAGTCAGAAGTATTGGGAGAAGAGAACAAAGATGTGAAGAGAAGGATTGGGACTTTGGGAAGAACAAAACTGTGCTGTTTGGGGAAGAAGAGGGAAAGAAAGGGAGAAGAAGAAGAGAAGTTGTGTGGCTGGCTTGTGAATAGAAGAATTAGAATGGTTTTTTAAATTTTAAAATAAAAAACCCTAAAAAATAATTGGAATTTAGAGAGGAGGCAGAGTAATTAGAAGTTGGAACGGGGCCTAGCACTTGCCCCGACGGCCGGATATAGGTCACGCGCTTTATTTAGAGAGGAGGCAGAGTAATTGGAAGTTGGAACAGTTTTTAAAAATAAAAAACCCTAAAAAATAGCCCACTAAATATTTTCTGGACCCACATGGATTTAAAAGAGTTTTTTTTTTAAAAAAAAAAAACCTACTTGGCATAGAAAACCGCCTTAGCCCTCCTTCACCGCCATGGCGCCATGCCCAATGGCGGCCGCTATGGCGAAAACGCCATGCCCGCTACGCCACAGTGTTCCCATGGCGGGCTCTCCCAAACCCGCCACGCCATACCGCCATGGCCGCAATTTAACAACACTGGGTCCATCCAGTGTTGTTAATTGCGTATGGCGGCCCATGGCGGCGAGCTAAAAATAGGCCATGGAAATATGGCGGACGTCATGGCGGATTATGGCGGAAGTCATGGCGGTGCAAAAAACATAGTATAAAATACATCAAATATAAAAAAAAAACAGCATAAAATCCATCAAATATATTACTTAAGTGAACAATATAAGCACAAAAAAGGATAAATGTCTAGTAAATAGCAATTAATAATTGCAAGAAAATACCAAATCCTAAAGAAAATAAGAAAGTAAGCATAATGTAAGTAATAAGTTATATAACCATCTAAGAGACCAAGAAAACAGAGGCCAAACAGAGAAGCATTTGCTCTGTTTTCGGTTTCACACTGGAAGAAGAGGAAAAGGCCAAGTGTGAGGGAGACAGAGGGTGAACAGCACCAACCTTGCTCTGTTTTTGGTTTCAGAATTCAGAAAAGGAGAAGGGAGAATGCGAGGCCGAGTGAGAGGGAGAAGAGAATAGAGGGTGATTGGTCATTGGTAGAAGTTAGAACAGAACATATTACAGAAGTCAGAAGTATTGGGAGAAGAGAACAAAGATGTGTAGAGAAGGATTGGGACTTTGGGAAGAACAAAACTGTGCTGTTTGGGGAAGAAGAGGGAAAGAAAGGAAGAAGAAGAAGAGAAGTTGTGTGGCTGGCTTGTGAATAGAAGAATTGGAACGGTTTTTTAAATTTTAAAATAAAAAACCCTAAAAAATAATTGGAATTTAGAGAGGAGGCAGAGTAATTAGAAGTTGGAACGGGGCCTAGCACTTGCCCCGACGGCCGGGTATAGGTCACGCGCTTTATTTAGAGAGGAGGCAGAGTAATTGGAAGTTGGAACAATTTTTAAAAATAAAAAACCCTAAAAAATAGCCCACTAAATATTTTCTGGACCCACATGGATTTAAAAGAGTTTTTTTTTTTTAAAAAAACCTACTTGGCATAGAAAACCGCCATAGCCCTCCTTCACCGCCATGGCGCCATGCCCAATGGCGGCCGCTATGGCGAAAACGCCATGCCCGCTACGTCTCAGCCTTCTCATGGCGGGCTCTCCCAAACCCGCCACGCCATAACGCCTTGGCGCCGCCATGGCCGCAATTTAACAACACTGGGTCCATCCAGTGTTGTTAATTGCGTATGGCGGCGAGCTAAAAATAGGCCATGGAAATATGGCGGACGCCATGGCGGATTATGGCGGAAGTCATGGCGGATCAAAAAACATAGTATAAAATACATCAAATATAAAAAAAAAAACAGCATAAAATCCATCAAATATATTACTTAAGTGAACAATATAAGCACAAAAAAGGATAAATGTCTAGTAAATAGCAATTAATAATTGCAAGAAAATACCAAATCCTAAAGAAAATAAGAAAGTAAGCATAATGTAAGTAATAAGTTACATAACCATCTAAGAGACCAAGAAAACAGAGGCCAAACAGAGAAGCATTTGCTCTGTTTTCGGTTTCACACTGGAAGAAGAGGAAAAGGCCAAGTGTGAGGGAGACAGAGGGTGAACAGCACCAACCTTACTCTGTTTTTGGTTTCAGAATTCAGAAAAGGAGAAGGGAGAATGCGAGGCCGAGTGAGAGGGAGAAGAGAATAGAGGGTTATTGGTCATTGGTAGAAGTCAGAACAGAACATATTACAGAAGTCAGAAGTATTGGGAGAAGAGAACAAAGATGTGTAGAGAAGGATTGGGACTTTGGGAAGAACAAAACTGTGCTGTTTGGGGAAGAAGAGGGAAAGAAAGGGAGAAGAAGAAGAGAAGTTGTGTGGCTGGCTTGTAAATAGAAGAATTGGAACGGTTTTTTAAATTTTAAAATAAAAAACCCTAAAAAATAATTGGAATTTAGAGAGGAGGCAGAGTAATTAGAAGTTGAAATAGTTTTTAAAAATAAAAAACCCTGAAAAATAGCCCACTAAATATTTTCTGGACCCACATGGATTTAAAAGAGATTTTTTTCAAAAAAAACCTACTTGGCATAGAAAACCGCCATAGCCCTCCTTCACCGCCATGGCGCCATGCCCAATGGCGGCCGCTATGGCGAAAACGCCATGCCCGCTACGCCACAGCCTTCCCATGGCGGGCTCTCCCAAAACCGCCACGCCATACTGCCATTGCTCCGTCATGACCGCAATTTAACAATACTGGGTCCATCCATTATTGTTAATTGCGTATGGCGGCCCATGGCGGCGAGCTAAAGATAGGCCATGGAAATATGGCGGACTATGGCGGAAGTCATGGCGGATCAAAAAACATAGTATAAAATACATCAAATATAAAAAAGAACAGCATAAAATCCATCAAATATATTACTTAAGTGAACAATATAAGCTCAAAAAAGGATAAATGTCTAGTAAATAGTAATTAATAAATGCAAGAAAATACCAAATCCTAAAGAAAATAAGAAAGTAAGCATAATGTAAGTAATAAGTTATATAACCATCTAAGAAACCAAGAAAGCAAAGGCCAAACAGAGCAGCCTTTGCTCAGTTTTCGGTTTCACACTGGAAATAGAGGAAAAGGCCAAGTGTGAGGGAGACAGAGGGTGAACAGCACCAACCTTGCTCTGTTTTTGGTTTCAGAATTCCGAAAAGGAGAAGGGAGAATGAGAGGCCGAGTGAGAGGGAGAAGAAAATTAACGGTGATTGGTCATTGGTAGAAGTCAGAACAGAACATATTACAGAAGTCAGAAGTATTGGGAGAAGAGAACAAAGATGTGTAGAGAAGGATTGGGACTTTGGGAAGAACAAAACTTTGTTGTTTGGGGAAGAAGAGGGAAAGAAAGGGAGAAGAAGAAGAGAAGTTGTGTGGCTGGTTTATGAATAGAAGAATTGGAACGGTTTTTTAAATTTTAAAATAAAACACCCTAAAAAATAATTGGAATTTAGAGAGGAGGCAGAGTAATTAGAAGTTGGAACAGTTTTTAAAAATAAAAAACCCTGAAAAATAGCCCACTAAAAATTTTCTGGACCCACCTTGATTTAAAAGAGATTTTTTAAAAAAAAAACCTACTCGGCATAGAAAACCGCCATAGCCCTCCTTCACCGTCATGGCGCCATGCCCAATGGCGGCCGCTATGGCGAAAACGCCATGCCCGCTACGCCACAGCCTTCCCATGGCGGGCTCTCCCAAAACCGCCACGCCATACTGCCATTGCTCCGTCATGGCCGCAATTTAACAATACTGGGTCCATCCATTGTTGTTAATTGCGTATGGCGGCCCATGGCGGCGAGCTAAAGATAGGCCATGGAAATATGGCGGACGCCATGGCGGAAGTCATGGCGGATCAAAAAACATAGTATAAAATACATCAAATATAAAAAAGAACAGCATAAAATCCATCAAATATATTACTTAAGTGAATAATATAAGCTAAAAAAAAGATAAATGTCTAGTAAATAGTAATTAATAAATGTTAGAAAATACCAAATCCTAAAGAAAATAAGAAGGTAAGCATAATGTAAGTAATAAGTTATATAACCATCTAAGAGACCAAGAAAGCAGAGGCCAAACAGAGAAGCCTTTGCTCTGTTTTTGGTTTCACACTGAAAGAAGAGGAAAAGGCCAAGTGTGAGGGAGACAGAGTGTGAACAGCACCAACCTTTCTCTGTTTTTGGTTTCGGAATTCAGAAAAGGAGAAGGGAGAACGAGAGGCCGAGTGAGAGGGAGAAGAGAATAAAGGGTGATTGGTCATTGGTAGAAGTCAGAACAGAACATATTACAGAAGTCAGAAGTATTGGAGAAGAGAACAAAGATGTGTAGGAAAGCATTGGGACTTTGGGAAGAACAAAACTGTGTTGTTTGGGGAAGAAGAGGGAAAGAAAGGGAGAAGAAGAAGAGAAGTTGTGTGGCTGGCTTGTGAATAGAATAATTGGAACGGTTTTTTAAATTTTAAAATAAAAAACCCTAAAAAATAAGTGGAATTTAGAGAGGAGGCAGAGTAATTGGAAGTTGGAACAGTTTTTAAAAATAAAAAACCCTAAAAAATAGCCCACTAAATATTTTCTGGACACACAAGGATTTAAAAGTGTTTTTTTTTTAAAAAAAACCTACTTGGCATAGAAAACCGCCATAGCCCTCCTTCACCGTCATGGCGCCATGCCCAATGGCGGCCGCTATGGCGAAAACGCCATGCCCGCTACGCCACAGCCTTCCCATGGCGGGCTCTCCCAAAACCGCCACGCCATACCGCCATAGCGCCGCCATGGCCGCAATTTAACAACACTGGGTCCATCCAGTGTTGTTAATTGCGTATGGCGGCCCATGGCGGCGAGCTAAAAATAGGCCATGGAAATATGGCGGACGCCATGGCGGATTATGGCGGAAGTCATGGCGGATCAAAAAACATAGTATAAAATACATCAAATATAAAAAAAAACAGCATAAAATCCATCAAATATATTACTTAAGTGAACAATATAAGCACAAAAAAGGATAAATGTCTAGTAAATAGTAATTAATAAATGCAAAAAAATACCAAATCCTAAAGAAAATAAGAAAGTAAGCATAATTTAAGTAATAAGTTATATAACCATCTAAGAGACCAAGAAAACAGAGGCCAAACAGAGAAGCCTTTGCTCTGTTTTCGGTTTCACACTGGAAGAAGAGGAAAAGGCCAAGTGTGAGGGAGACAGAGGGTGAACCATCACCAACCTTGCTCTGTTTTTGGTTTCAGAATTCAAAAAAGGAGAAGGGAGAATGAGCGGCCGAGTGAGAGGGAGAAGAGAATAGAGGGTGATTGGTCAATGGTAGAAGTCAGAACAGAACATATTACAGAAGTCAGAAGTATTGGGAGAAGAGAACAAAGTGAAGGTGTATTTGTGCACGAGAAGGGGGGTTGAATCGTGCAGGTTTAAAAATTGCTTCTAAAAAGTTTTCTTAGAAGGTTGTTTACTCATAAGGATGAATTAAGAGTTTGCAACGGAATAGCCTTTCTGAGAAATTTAAGCTTCTGAGAGCTTTTACCTTTCTGAGAAAGTTCCTTTCTGAGATTTTTCTGAAAGTGTTTTAAGATTGATTTTTCTCAAATTCTTTCTGATTTTAACTTAATAGATTTTCACTGTTATAATTAAGTTAAAAACGTGTTTATAAGTTTTCTTAGAAAGGAAGAGTTGAAGGAAGAAAAGCTTAACACAATGAGATTTTTATACTGGTTCGGTTTTAACCAACCTACTCCAGTCCTCAACCTTCCGTTGAGAGTTCTTTAGATATTCTTCTTGTAGTGCCTTCTCAGACAACACTGCCTTTACCGCGTAAAGGACTTTCACCACTTCACAATCCGAAGTGGATTTTCTTGCCTCCAACACTAGAGGACTTTTCTTGCCTTAACCAAATTAAGGACTTTATCTTGCCTCACAACTAAGGACTTTGCTTGCCTTAAACACTTAAGGACTTTAACTTGCCTCAAACAATTGAGGACTTAAAATTGCCTTCACACGCGAAGGACTTAGCGTTTTCGAGAAGAGTTTTTTGTTTCAAAGGCAACTACTAAGATTAAGATACAGACTTTGTTTTCTCTTAGTAGACTTCTAGATTTAACTTACAAACGTAAGAATTTACACCAATACAAAGCTAGAAGATTTTTGCAAAGTTAGAAAAACAGTTTCGGAAAATTGTCTTTCTGAGAAAGTTCTAAGTTTTCGCAAATAATGATTTTCAATTCAACAGAGTTTTGGCACGATTGATCAAGAGTTTTTGTGTTAGAATTTTCGTCACCATGCTCTGGAATCGAACTCATATATATAGGCATCAAAGAGCCGCGAAATTAGAAGTTTTCACTTTGCTGATGTGGCTGTCTCTGGCTCATAACGACTCCCTGCAACAGTCAGCGCGAAATGAGGAACTTTCTGACTTGTACAGTGCGCGTGTTCCCACTTCCTTTTGCTTGCTGTTTCGCGCTTTCTGAGAGTTGATGCTTCATCCATTGAGTCTTGACACTTGGTTGCTTCTGAGTCCAACTTTCTGAGAGTTGTACGGACTTCTGAGGCGAACCTTCTGAGGGAAGACCCTTCTGAGAACCACCAGTCGCAAGGTCTTCTGAGACCTTTCTGAGGCGACAATGTTCTTCTCTCAGAACTGCACTTTTACCTTTGCGTTTTCTGACTATCCTTTTTGATGTCTCTTACGCCATGATTTCTTCTTGTAATTCATAAGGTTACTCATTGCTTGTCTTGATCTTAACTCATGGAATTGCAAAAGTTTAAGCTTTCTGAGACACTTAGCACACATGTTAGCAAAACCTTAAGTAAAATTTTTATGCTTATGGCTTACTTTGTTATCATTAAAACTTTCTATCTCTCTAAGAGAAATATATCAATTTCTCTCAGAAGGGTTCTGGAGCTTACAATCTCCCCCTTTTTGATGATAACAACATAAGTCTTAAGATAATAATTTTGCTTAAGTTCTGAAGTGTTTCTGATTAAGTTTACAACTTACTCAGAATGCACTTTTGCTTTCTTAGAAACTAACTTGGCTTTCTGAGAGAAGGCTTTGTTATTTTCTTAGAATGCTTTGATAATCGACAAATAGATATGTAATGTATGAATATTGTTTTAGATTATCAATTATAGCATGTATTTCTTTGATGAGTGTAATATGATTTTTAGAAATACCAAGCTATTTAATAATAGGAAATGCCAAAACATGAATAATATTTCATGAAAAGCTCGAATGGGGTTACAAACAAAATTTTTGGCTCCCCCTAAATCTGTTACTCTCCTAAATCCTAGGTACTCCCCCTAGATCCTAGGCCTAGTTGTTTATATAGCCAAAATATTATCTATTTTTCTTCTCCCCCTTTGTTACATCAAAAAGGGTGGCTAACATAAACATCATCATGGACTTATAGCTGCTATCTTCCTAGCAATAAAGCGGAGAAGCTTGCAAATTTCCATTTGTACTTCAGCTTGGTCCGCACCAGGTGGATATTCAGGAGGTATGCCATCAGAGGAGATGGGAGGAGGAGGAGGACGAGAAATTTCAGCCTCAAGAACAGCATTCACAATATCCAACTTTTGGTACTCAGGAATGTGTTGTTCTTCTTCCTCAGCTTCATCTTCAGCTCGTTCTAGAGCATCCTCATGACCTTCAGCTTTGTCCTCAGCTCCATCTTTAGCTCGTTCTAGAGTTTCCTCATGAGCTTCCTCTTGAATTTCCTCCATATTGACATCTGTTGCAGAAGAGGGTTGTCTCTGGTCTGTTTCAGAAGCAGAGCCAAATTCAAGAAGGCCAGGCTGTGACTGAGATGGTTGCCCTGTGGCATCAGAATCTTGTGCGATAGCAGAAAGATTAAAGGATGCGAGTTGTGTATTGAGAGCATCCAGGAATCTTATTTTTTCAGATGGACCCTGAGATGACCCATATTTTACAGAGGGAGGAGTTGGGACAAGTTTTCCCAATGCAAACCCGGATCCAATCATAGAGGATGTTAGGGAGAACGTTGGACCAGGTTGATCAAACGATGAAGGGGGATCTCAGTTGCATCAAGCGATTGATGTTCAAATGCTTCCTGAGAGTCTTTCTCAGCATTTGATCCTTCCACAGAACTAGTGGCAACAAATGCCCCAACTGCTGCAACACCTGCAGCCATGGTAGCGTTAGCGTCCACCTCTGAGCTGAGCCTAGTGCTGGTGGTCCCTGTCACTTCAACATGTGTTGAGACATGAGTTTCCTCATGTTCGTTGGGGGTCTCAGAAAGGATAGGACCGACATCTGTCATTGGTTCTTTCTGAGGGGAAGATGGAGGAGTTTGTTGTTGGTGTTGTTCCTCTTCCTGTTGTTGTTGTTGTGACTCTTCTTGAACGACTTCATCTTCCAGCTGAATCTGGATTGGTGATGATGGTGGTTTTTCAGTTTCAACTTCTGGGTTCTCAGAAGGTTGATCAATTTCCTTCTGGACATCCAGCATCTTCTGAGTCAGAGACTCAGCATCCACGTTGGCCGCCTTAGTAGTGGTGGTCTCAGAAAGATCACCCATAGAAGTTTCAGGTTGTTTCTTCTTGGGCTCTTTCTTTGAACTCCCAGCATCTGAGGTTCGATGCTCAATCCGGAACATTGTCGCATCACCTTCCTCAGACGAGGAATCAGCAACATTTCCTCCATGTCCTTGAACGTCTTCTCTGATGGGAGAGACATGTCCAGAGGGAGAGGAGTGATGAGAAGTTTCTTCTTCTTCTTCAGCGGCAGCGGTAGCAGCAGTGGCAAAATCAGTAGCCACAGGAACAAGTTCTTGTCCCGTCACAATTGGAGGGATCTGTTTCTGAGTGGTTTTCTTACCCACTCCTTTGTGTGTTTTTCCCTGATAATTCAAGGAATGAAGGAGTTTAGTTCTAAATTTTGTGGGTTTTAAACCAGAAACAGAGACAGGAATTAGTGCAGAAGAAGTTTTAAGAAAAGAGGGTGGAGTTTGAGAATATGCTTTTACCAAACGACCACGCTTCTTCTTGCCTCCTGGTGGAACGTCTGGGACTTTGAGAGATGGAGAGGCTTTCCTCTTTCTGACCAATTGCTGATCAGAAGCAGTCTCTTCTGAGTCCTCAGCCACTTCTGGTTCCTTAGGGGGACTCTTCTGACGTTCCTCAGAGGCCATGCTCCTTGTGATTCTTGCGGGAGAAGGATGGATGACTTTTCTTTTCTTCCTTCCTTCAGAAGGATCAGCTTCTTTTCCCTTTCCTTTCTCGGCCTTAGAAGGCCTTTTGGAGGTTGTTTCTTTCTTAGAAGGCATTGCCTTCTCCTTTTTCTTTGGTTCCTCAGTTTCTGGAACCTTCTTTTTCTTGATGTTGTGGAAGGTGACCATGGTGAATTTGCTGGGGTTGTGGATGTACTCATAATCTTCAAGAGGTAGACAGAGGTAGTTGAAGATTTTGGTGAGGAGGCTTCCGTATGGAAGACTTGTGAGAGCCCGTTTGGGATGAGCTTGACACATCATATAGTTAATCATCATTCTGCCAAATTCTATCTTCTCCTTCTTTAGCAGATGGTAGAGGAGGCATGCATCCATGATGGTGACGTTGCCCATGTCACCAAGTCGGGGAAGAAGAGTGTGTTGAACGATTGAGAAAACGATTCTTGCCTCTTGTGTGAGATTGGTCACCTTCACAGCTTTGAATGGCAGGTCGCCACTGCCTGTGAGGATTCTCACAATTTCTTCCTCAGAGTCCTTCACTTCCTTGAACCAATCTGGGTCATCTGAAATGATGGCTCCACCATTTAGGGTATTGAAGACTTGGTCGATTTCTGCAGAGGATAATCTGATGTTGTGATTTGTTACGAGGCTCTTCACGCCTTTGTTTGTAGATCTTTCGATCTGGGAGTAGAAGGCTCGTACAAGGTTCGGGTAGCAAACTTCTTCCGAGAGCATGAGTGTAGCCCAGCCAGGCTGGCACTGGAATGTGAATCCAAGTTCGTCCACGTCGTTGAAGATACTTAGAGGAAGAACGCGTCCCATTGTTATGGTTCGAGGAAGATAGGTGCTTTTGAAGAGCTCTTGCAACTTCTCATCCTCATAGAGAATGTTTTCGACAACATCATCCAGCTTGTTTCTCATAACACCCTTAATTTCAGTGATGATTTCCATTTGAGAGGGGAAGAGTTTTGGATTGGAAATAAGAAGGGTTAGGATAGAAGAGAGAATTTTGATCACTAAAGGTAGATGCTTTAGGAGAGTTTTGAACGCAAAGTGCTCGAATGGACTAGGTCATTGAGTATTTATAGACTATCTCGAGACTAGCCGTTGTCAAAACTTATTTGAAAAGTTACCGTTGGTAACGAATAATTTTCGAAGACACCCTTCTGAGAGGGGTGGTCTTCCTGAGAGATGATTTCCTCATAAATCATTTTCTGAGATTCTAAGCTCAGGACTAAAGGGAGTTTCCAAAAAAATTTTCAGAATTTTAGACACTTAGAAACGTCTTAACGACAGAGATCCCTTCAGAACTTTTAACTTGATCCAACGCTTCTTTTATGAATTCTGGTTCAATTTTAGAAACCATAGCTAGATTCGTGTAGTTCCTTCTGGTTCTCACACCACGCTCGGGATCACCCAAGACTTCATTCTGAGAGATGTTTTTCAAGTCTCTTGAACCTTTATATCCTTTAGGAATAGGGTCCTGAGAGGGTGGCTCAGAAGGTTCTCGTTCTGAGTCATCAGAAGCCCGACTTTCTGAGAATCTAAATTCCATTGATGTTTGAGGAATAGATTCATCAGGTTCTGGAGCTTCAATGATGCTTTTAGATTTTTCTTTAGATGGAGAAGATTTTTCCATAGGTTGGAAATCACTCTCATCATCTATGAGAATTTTCTTTTTGGCTTTCTCAGAAGAGATGTTGAGTTTGTCAAACTCATCTTCTAAGTCAGCAACCTTCTGAGGCAAATCCTTATTAAGTTCTTTGAACTTAATATGGATTGTCTCTTCAACACATTTGCTCCTCTTGTTATAGACTCTATAGGCTTTAGAGACAGAGGAATATCCTAGGAATACTCCATCATCGGATTTAGGATCAAACTTAGCTAGTTTGTCCTTTGTGTTGAGTATAAAGCAAGAAGAACCAAATACATGAAAGTATGATATGTTGGGTATTTTGTTCTTCCAAACCTCGTAAGGTGTTTTCTTCAGAATTGGTCTCAGAAAGACTCGATTCTGAATATAGCATGAGGTGTTTACAGCCTCAGCCCAAAAGCCTTTTGAAAGCCCACTTTCTAAGAGCATTGTTCTTGCCATCTCTTGAATGCTTCGATTCTTTCTCTCAGCCACTCCATTTTGTTGAGGAGTTCTGGGAGAAGAGAATTCGTGAGCAATGCCCAGATTTTCACAAAACTTTTCAAAAGCATGATTCTCAAATTCACCTCCATGATCAGATCGTATGGTGTGAATGTGAGAGTCTTTTCAATTTGAAACTCTTTTCGCAAAAGCTTTGAATTTTTCAAATGTTTCTTCCTTAGAAGCTAGAAAGAATACCCAAGTGAATCTAGAATAATCATCCACTATGACAAGACCATAGCGTTTTCCAGAAAGGGAAGTCGTTCTAGTTGGTCCAAAGAGATCCATGTGAAGAAGCTCAAGTGGTTTATGAGTAGAAATTCCACTTTTGCTTGGAAATGAGGCTTTGGTTTGTTTTCCCTTTTCACAGAAGTCGCAAGTTGCATCCTTCTGATACTTGATGTTGGGAAGACCCTTTACGAGTCCTTTCTGAGAGAGCTCAGAAAGAAGCTTCATATGAGCGTGACCAAGTTTCTTATGCCAAAGCCATTTGTCTTCTTGGACAGAGACAAGACATTTCACATTTTGATCTTTTAGATCATCTAGATGGATAACATAGATGTTACCAACTCGTTTTCCTTCTAGAACGATCTTGCCGTTAGTGAGATTAATCACATGGCAATATTTGGCATGAAACTCAACCTTTAAGCCGTTGTCACAGAATTGACTAATGCTTAATAGATTGTGTGTCAAGCCATCAACTAAAAGTACATCTGAGATTTGGTGAGAAAAGTCCTTACCAACATCTCCTATGGCAGTGACTTTCCCTTTAGCACCATCACCGAATCGCACCGTTCCTCCTTTCTTGGGTTGAAGGTTTCTGAACCAGTGCTTGCTTCTAGTCATGTGCCTCGAGCAGCCACTGTCTAAGTACCACTGCTCATCTTGGTGGTGGAGCAGTGCTTGTTGATGCACCTGCAGACACAAATTTCAATGGTTTAGGTACCCATGCTTTGTTGGGTCCTTGCTTGTTAGCTTTCTTTGCCTTTGTCTTCTTTTCTTAGAGAGATTGTGGTTCTGAGACTCAGAAATATTTCCTTTGCCTTTTTCAGAGGCCTTTGCTTTTTGAGAAGCCTTATCCTTCTGAGAAGGACTTGTCTTCTGAGAAGACTTAGCCTTTTGAGAGTTCTTAACCTTCTTATCACTTTTTGGCAGAGAAGTGTTTCCTTTACTAAGCATAGGGCAAGTCTCAGACCCATGTCCATCCTTGAAACATGAGATGCACATGCGATGTGATTTAGTTAAGGATGGATCAAGTTCGTTGGGTTCGAAAACTTCTTCATATCCGAGTCCTCTTTTATCTTTGTAAGGTCTTTGACCTCAAAGTAAAAGAGTCATCATTTTCCTACCATCGACCATCTTAACTAGATCAGAAGTGAGAAGCTCATTTGTCTTTTGTAATTCTATTAAGGCTAATTCAGCCTTTTCAACAGTTACAGAAGACATTGTTTCTAAAGCTTGATAGAGATTGTGACTTTCAAAATATTTGTTTTTAAACTCATCTCTTTCAAGTTTTATGTTCTCAACTTCTTGAATTAGTCTAGCATTTTCAGCTTCTAGATGTTTGTAATTTTTCTTTAAGCTGCTGAAACTGTTAGCTAATTCATTTGAGTCTCTCAGAAGCTCTTCATAGAGTTCTGAGACCTCATTATGTGAATATGAGAGAGGAGGGGAGTTAGGTACCTCTTCTGACTCAGATTATGTTTCCAGAATGTAGTTAGTACCAACCATGAAGCAGACGTTTGCTTCTTCATCGTTTGCTGGCTCAGATCCTTCTTCTTCCGAGTCACTCCATGTAGCAGCCATTGCCTTCTTTTTCTTTATGGGAAGAACTTCTTCTTCCCTTTGTTTTGAGGGCACTCCGTTCTGAAGTGACCCTTTTCTCCACAGCCATAGCATGTGGCTTCAGAAGGCTTTAGTTTTCCTTTCTTAGGAGTAATCTCTTTGCCTTTGCTTGGTCTTCTCTTCCAAGTTTTCTTCATCTTTCTGACCAGAAGAGAGATGTCATCTTCTTCTATTTCTGAGTCTGATTCATCTTCTGACTCAGAGACTACTTCTGCCTTGAGAGCTTTGGATGATCTTTTTATTTGGCTTTTGAGAGCCAAACTCTTCTGAGGCTTAGATGAAGAGGATGGTCCTCCAAGCAATCCTTCTAGTTCAATCTCATGTGTTCTGAGAGAGCCAAATAGCACATCTAAACCAAGCTGATTTAGATCCTTGGCTTCTTGGATTGCTGTAACCTTTGGACGCCATTTTGAGGATAGACTTCTGAGAATCTTTCTGACCATCTCAGCGTTTGAGTAAGTCTTTCCCAAGACTTTGAGCTGGTTGATGATGTGAAGAAACCGTATTGACATGCTGTCAATGGTTTCATCTTGCTGCATGTAGAAGGATTCGTACTTGTGTACGAGCATGGATATCTTTGTCTCCTTGACTTCGTCATTTCCTTCATGCAACATGTGAAGCCTTTCCCATATCTCTTGTGCTGTATCACACGACACTATCTTGTCGTATTCTACTTTAGGTAGTGCACAGAGGAGAATGTACTTGGCCTTGAAGTTCAGCTGAATCTTCTCTTTCATTTCTTGAGTCCATTCATCTTTGGGAACTCGCCTGGTGTAAGTTCTGGGCGCTGGAGGTGCTGCTCCAGGTTCAGCGTCTGCTGCAACAACAACTTGCTCTGTTATTGTTTGCAGAGGTTGATAATCGCTGTTTTCAATCTTTTCCCATAGATCAAGACTGGTGTGCTTGATGAACAATGTCATCCTATCACGCCAATAGTCGAAGCTATCTCCAAGAAACAATAGTCGAAGCTATCTCCAAGAAACATTGGAGGTCTGTTGATTGAAGCCCCATCAGATATGAACGCAGCTGGTGAATCCATAGTCCCTTATTGGATCTTTCTCCTTGACACTGTTAGGTGCTCAACCCCTTAAGGACCGAGCTCTGATGCCAATTGAAGGTGTATTTGTGCACGAGAAAGGGGGGAGGTTGAATCGTGTAGGTTTAAAAGTTTCTTCTAAAAAGTTTTCTTAGAAGGCTGTTTACTCAGAAGGATGAATTAAGAGTTTGCAGCGGAATAGCCTTTCTGAGATTTTTCTGAAAGTGTTTTAAGATTGATTTTTCTCAAATTCTTTCTGATTTTAACTTAATAGATTTTCACTGTTATAATTAAGTTAAAAACGTGTTTATAAGTTTTCTTAGAAAGGAAGAGTTGAAGGAAGAAAAGCTTAACACAATGAGATTTTTATACTGGTTCGGTTTTAACCAACCTACTCCAGTCCTCAACCTTCCGTTGAGAGTTCTTTAGATATTCTTCTTGTAGTGCCTTCTCAAACAACACTGCCTTTACCGCGTAAAGGACTTTCACCACTTCACAATCCGAAGTGGATTTTCATGCCTCCAACACTAGAGGACTTTTCTTGCCTTAACCAAATTAAGGACTTTATCTTGCCTCACAACTAAGGACTTTGCTTGCCTTAAACACTTAAGGACTTTAACTTGCCTCAAACAATTGAGGACTTAAAACTCCCTTCACACGCGAAGGACTTAGCGTTTTCGAGAAGAGTTTTTTGTTTCAAAGGCAACTACTAAGATTAAGATACAGACTTTGTTTTCTCTTAGTAGACTTCTAGATTTAACTTACAAACGTAAGAACTTACACCAATACAAAGCTAGAAGATTTTTGCAAAGTTAGAAAAACAGTTTCGGAAAATTGTCTTTCTGAGAAAGTTCTAAGTTTTCGCAAATAATGATTTTCAATTCAACAGAGTTTTGGCACGATTGATCAAGAGTTTTTGCGTTAGAATTTTCGTCACCATGCTCTGGAATCGAACTCATATATATAGGCATCAAACAGCCGCGAAATTAGAAGCTTTCACTTTGCTGATGTGGTTGTCTCTGGCTCATAACGGCTCCCTGCAACAGTCAGCGCGAAATGAGGAACTTTCTGACTTGTACAGTGCGCGTGTTCCCACTTCTTTTTGCTTGCTGTTTCGAGCTTTCTGAGAGTTGATGCTTCATCCATTGAGTCTTGACACTTGGTTGCTTCTGAGTCCAACTTTCTGAGAGTTGTACGGACTTCTGAGGCGAACCTTCTAAGGGAAGACCCTTCTGAGAACCACCAGTCGCAAGGTCTTCTGAGGCGACAATGTTCTTCTCTCAGAACTGCACTTTCACACTTGCGCTTTCTGACTATCCTTTCTGATGTCTCTTACGCCATGATTTCTTCTTGTAATTCATAAGGTTACTCATTGCTTGTCTTGATCTTAACTCATGGAATTGCAAAAGTTTAAGCTTTCTGAGACACTTAGCACACATGTTAGCAAAACCTTAAGTAAAATTTTTATGCTTATGGCTTACTTTGTTATCATTAAAACTTTCTATCTCTCTAAGAGAAATATATCAATTTCTCTCAGAAGGGTTCTTGAGCTTACACAAAGATGTGTAGAGAAGGACTGGGACTTTGGGAAGAACAAACCTGTGCTGTTTGGGGAAGAAGAGGGAAAGAAAGGGAGAAGAAGAGGGAAAGAAAGGGAGAAGAAGAAGAGAAGTTGTGTGGCTGGCTTGTGAATAGAAGAATTGGAACGATTTTTTAAATTTTAAAATAAAAAACCCTAAAAAATAATTGGAATTTAGAGAGGAGGCATAATAATTAGAAGTTGGAACAGTTTTTAAAAATAAAAAACCCTGAAAAATAGCCCACTAAATATTTTCTGGACCCACATGGATTTAAAAGAGATTTTTTTTAAAAAAAACCTACTTTGCATAGAAAACAGCCAAAGCCCTCCTTCACTGCCATGGCGCCATGCCCAATGGCGGCCGCTATGGCGAAAACGCCATGCCCGCTACGCCACAGCCTTCCCATGGCGGGCTTTCCCAAAACCGCCACGCCATACCGCCATGGCGCCGCCATGGCCGCAATTTAACAATACTGGGTCCATCCAGTGTTGTTAATTGCGTATGGCGGCCCATGGCGGCGAGCTAAAAATAGGCCATGGAAATATGGCGGACGCCATGGAAATATGGCGGACTATGGCGGATCAAAAAACATAGTATAAAATACATCAAATATAAAAAAGAACAGCATAAAATCCATCAAATATATTACTTAAGTGAACAATATAAGCACAAAAAAGGATAAATGTCTAGTAAATAGTAATTAATAAATGCAAGAATTACGAAATCCTAAAGAAAATAAGAAAGTAAACATAATGTAAGTAATAAGTTATATAACCATCTAAGAGACCAAGAAAGCAGAGGCCAAACAGAGAAGCCTTTGCTCTGTTTTCGGTTTCACACTGGAAGAAGAGGAAAAGGCCAAGTGTGAAGGAGACAGAGGGTGAACAGCACCAACCTTGCTCTGTTTTTTATTTCAGAATTCAGAAAAGGAGCTGGGAGAACGAGAGGTCGAGTGAGAGGGAGAAGAGAATAGAGGGTGATTGGTCATTGGTAGAAGTCAGAACAGAACATATTACAGAGGTCAGAAGTATTGGGAGAAGAGAACCAAGATGTGTAGAGAAGGATTGAGACTTTAGGAAAAACAAAACTGTGCTGTTTGGGGAAGAAGAGGGAAAGAAAGGGAGAAGAAGAAGAGAAGTTGTGTGGCTGGCTTGTGAATAGAAGAATTGGAACGGTTTTTAAAATTTTAAAATAAAAAACACTAAAAAATAATTGGAATTTAGAGAGGAGGCAGAGTAATTCGAAGTTGGAACAGTTTTTAAAAATATAAAACCCTGAGAAATAGCCCACTAAATATTTTCTGGACCCACATGGATTTAAAAGAGATTTTTTAAAAAAAAAAACCTACTTGGCATAGAAAACCGCCATAGCCCTCCTTCACCGCCATGGCGACATGCCCAATGGCGGCCGCTGTGGCGAAAACGCCATGCCCGCTACGCCACAGCCTTGCCATGGCGGCCTCTCCCAAAACCGCCACGCCATACCGCCATGGCGCCGCCATGACGGCAATTTAACAATACTGGGTCCATCCAGTGTTGTTAATTGCGTATGGCGGCCCATGGCGGCGAGCTAAAAATAGGCCATGGAAATATGGCGGACGCCATGGCGGACAACGGCGAAAGTCATGGCGGATCAAAAAACATAGTATAAAATACATCAAATATAAAAAAGAACAACATAAAATCCATCAAATATATTACTTAAGTGAACAATATAAGCACAAAAAAGGATAAATGTATAGTAAATAGTAATTAATAAATGCAAGAATTACGAAATCCTAAAGAAAATAAGAAAGTAAGCATAATGTAAGTAATAAGTTATATAACCATCTAAGAGACCAAGAAAGCAGAGGCCAAACAGAGAAGCCTTTGCTCTGTTTTCAGTTTCACACTGGAAGAAGAGGAAAAGGCCAAGTGTGAAGGAGACAGATGGTGAACAGCACCAACCTTGCTCTGTTTTTTATTTCAGAATTCAGAAAAGGAGCTGGGAGAACGAGAGACCGAGTGAGAGGGAGAAGAGAATAGAGGGTGATTGGTCATTGGTAGAAGTCAGAACAGAACATATTACAGAAGTCAGAAGTATTGGGAGAAGAGAACAAAGATGTGTAGAGAATGATTGAGAGTTTGGGAAGAACAAAACTGTCCTGTTTGGGGAATAAGAGGGAAAGAAAGGGAGAAGAAGAAGAGAAGTTGTGTGGCTAGCTTGTGAATAGAAGAATTGGAACGGTTTTTTAAATTTTAAAATAAAAAACCCTAAAAAATAATTGGAATTTAGAGAGGAGGCAGAGTAATTCGAAGTTGGAACAGTTTTTAAAAATATAAAACCCTGAGAAATAGCCCACTAAATATTTTCTGGACCCACATGGATTTAAAAGAGATTTTTTAAAAAAAAAAACCTACTTGGCATAGAAAACCGCCATAGCCCTCCTTCACCACCATGGCGACATGCCCAATGGCGGCCGCAATGGCGAAAACGCCATGCCCGCTACGCCACAGCCTTGCCATGGCGGACTCTCCCAAAACCGCCACGCCATACCGCCATGGCGCCGCCATGACCGCAATTTATCAATACTGGGTCCATCCAGTGTTGTTAATTGCGTATGGCGGCCCATGGCGGCGAGCTAAAAATAGGCCATGGAAATATGGCAGACGCCATGGCGGACTATGGCGGAAGTCATGGCGGATCAAAAAACATAGTGTAAAATACATCAAATATAAAAAAGAACAGAATAAAATCCATCAAATATATTACTTAAGTGAACAATATAAGCACAAAAAAGGATAAATGTATAGTAAATAGTAATTAATAAATGCAAGAATTACGAAATCCTAAAGAAAATAAGAAAGTAAGCATAATGTAAGTAATAAGTTATATAACCATCTAAGAGACCAAGAAAGCAGAGGCCAAACAGAGAAGCCTTTGCTCTGTTTTCGGTTTCACACTGGAAGAAGAGGAAAAGGCCAAGTGTGAAGGAGACAGAGGGTGAACAGCACCAACCTTGCTCTGTTTTTTATTTCAGAATTCAGAAAAGGAGCTGGGAGAACGAGAGGCCGAGTGAGAGGGAGAAGAGAATAGAGGGTGATTGGTCATTGGTAGAAGTCAGAACAGAACATATTACAGAAGTCAGAAGTATTGGGAGAAGAAAACAAAGATGTGTAGAGAAGGATTGAGACTTTTGGAAGAACAAAACTGTGCTGTTTGGGGAAGAAGAGGGAAAGAAAGGGAGAAGAAGAAGAAAAGTTGTGTGGCTGACTTGTGAATAGAAGAATTGGAACGGTTTTTTAAATTTTAAAATAAAAAACCCTGAAAAATAGCCCACCAAATATTTTCTGGACACACATGGATTTAAAAGAGATTTTTTAAAAAAAAAACCTACTTGGCATAGAAAACCGCCATAGCCCTCCTTCACCGCCATGGCGACATACCCAATGGCGGCCGCTATGGCGAAAACGCCATGCCCGCTACGCCACAGCCTTGCCATGGCGGGCTCTCCCAAAACCGCCACGCCATACCGCTATGGCGCCGCCATGACCGCAATTTAACAATACTGGGTCCATCCAGTGTTGTTAATTGCGTATGGCGGCCCATGGCGGCGAGCTAAAAATAGGCCACGGAAATATGGCAGACGCCATGGCGGACTATGGCGAAAGTCATGGCGGATCAAAAAACATAGTATAAAATACATCAAATATAAAAAAGAACAGCATAAAATCCATCAAATATATTACTTAAGTGAACAATATAAGCACAAAAAAGGATAAATGTCTAGTAAATAGTAACTAATAAATGCAAGAATTACCAAATCCTAAAGAAAATAAGAAAGTAAGCATAATGTAAGTAATAAGTTATATAACCATCTAAGAGACCAAGAAAGCAGAGGCCAAACAGAGAAGCTTTTGCTTTGTTTTCGGTTTCACACTAGAAGAAGAGGAAAAGGCCAAGTGTGAGGGAGACAGAGGGTGAACAACACCAACCTTGCTCTGTTTTTGGTTTTAGAATTCAGAAAAGGAGAAGTGAGAATGAGAGGCCGAGTGAGAGGGAGAAGAGAATAGAGGGTGATTGGTCATTGGTAGAATTCAGAACAGAACATATTACAGAAGTCAGAAGTATTGGAAGAAGAGAACAAAGATGTGTAGAGAAGGATTGGGACTTTGGGAAGAACAAAACTGTGCTGTTTGGGGAAGAAGAGGGAAACAAAGGGAGAAAAAGAAGAGAAGTTGTGTGGCTGGCTTGTGAGTAGAAGAATTGGAACGATTTTTTAAATTTTAAAATAAAAAATCCTAAAAAATAATTGGAATTTAGAGAGGAGGCAGAGTAATTAGAAGTTGGAACAGTTTTTAAAAATAAAAAACCCTGAAAAATAGCCCACTAAATATTTTATGGACCCACATGGATTTAAAAGATTTTTTTTTTTAAAAAGAAACCTACTTGGCATAGAAAACCGCCATAGCCCTCCTTCACCGCCATGGCGCCATGGCCAATGGCGGCCGCTATGGCGAAAACGCCATGCCCGCTACGCCACAGCCTTCCCATGGCGGGCTCTCCCAAAACCGCCACGCCATACCGCCATGGCTGCAATTTAACAACACTGGGTCCATGAGTCCATCCACTTCTATTTGGTCAAGAACTGGATCCAAATCACCATCTCCTTCTAAAGGCCCATCATCCCTTTCTCTCAATAATGCTTCAATTGACACACATGTTCTGGCCCCATTTTTCTCTACATTTGAAACATAAACTTTTTTTCTGTCTCTCAGCCCACTCCTCCGTGGACAACCTTCCCAACTCACTTCCTTCTAGAATGTTGAATTGTTATTGCCAGTCTAGGAACAAGCTACAATTGGTCCAACTATAGTGCCAGCATTGGGCCTTGCAGTTTGATTAATTGATTAATTGATCCACTTTCAACTCTTATTTTCTGACCTGAAACCCCCTTTGGGTTATTTGTGGTCCAACCCTTGATCCTACTTTGATGCAAAGTTGTTGTCCTTATACTCCCCCTCGTACCTTCCTCCTCCTGGAACAATTCCACCTTCCTTCCAAGCTTGCTTCTGAGCTTCTATGGTGAGAGCTGAGCCCATCATCTCTTGTAGACTTTCAAAGTTCGACACCGCCATTTTCTCCTTAACTTCATTCTTCAACCCATTCTTGAATATGCACATTAACGTGTCATTTCCCAGGTTCCATTGTGTTTGTGCCACCAGCTCAAACTCACGGCAGTATTGTCATATTGTCCCTCCTTATCTCACATCCAGCAGTGGCCCCATGGGATTCGCTGCTGCTCCGGGTTAGAAGCGTTTCAGCAAATCTTGTTTAAATCGCGTCCAAAAATGGAATGAGGTTTGTTCCTCCCACCCCTCAAACCAAGTTAGAGCTTCCCCTCCTAGTGCTATAGCCTCGAACTCAATCTTCTTGGCTGTTGGAATTTGGGCAACTCGAAAATACCTCTTGATCCGAACTAACCACCCACATGCGTCTTCTCCTTCGAAAGTAGGTAATTCCACTTTACAACTCACTTCCAGTCTAACGATCTCGTGTTCTTTCTCCCCATCTTCCTTATTTTGATTTTGATGTCCACCTTCTCTCTCGTGCCTATTCCGTGCATCACCACCTCCCATGTTACTATTCCCTAATTTCTGGTTTGTTTTCGTCAATTATCCAAGTAAAACTTCCATGTTTCTTGCCTGTTATGCCTGAACCTCCTTGACCTTCCTTTCTAAAGCATCCACCCTAGCCTCCATCGCAGCAGAACTTTGGGTAGAGGTCACCATTCACAGAGCTCCCAAGAACGGTGCTCTGACACCAGTTGTAACAACTGGTACCAGGGGGAAAGAATAAAACAAAATTTAGAACAATGAACACAGAGAAGTAACATAAACAATGTTGTTTTGCTTCTATTCTACATAATTCTTATTAAAAAAAAATTGAAAGAACAAAGGGTGCCAACTTTCGAGAGGTTGGTTCTCTCCTAATCCCAATTCCTAGTCTGAAAATGAATGAATAAAACCCTAAACTGCCATACTCCTATTTAATTAAAATACTCCTAACAGAAATCCTTAAATGACTCAAAACAAAATTCCTAATTGAAACAGAATTTTAATTTCAAAACTAAAAGCAAAACAGAAACAAAGTCCCTAATACTACTCAACTAAGTTATTCTTCTGGTTTTCTATTGTTTATGGTACATAACATATACCTTGATGTAATTGTCCCAAACATAATCATCAGCAACAATCCTTTGTTGCTTTTCATCCCACAAAAAATCTGTTGATTCAAGTAGATCTTTTACATCAGTATAGTAATTCCGAAGCTTATTGTAGTGGTTCTGTAAGAAGCATTTGTCATGTTGAGCATCAAACTTTTTGTTGAACAACTTAAGAATATGGTTCCATGCCTTTCTGTTGAATGTATAATGGATCATATTTCCATTTTTGAGTTGGCTCAACGTAAGCTTCACAAAATAAATGTCCATTTCCACTGTCCATTCTTTATCTAGACATTCTCTGGTAACTGTGGTTGATGCTCTGGCAGCAATTCCTAAAGTTTGAAGTTCTAATCTTTTGAGAGTCTACATCATTCACACAAATATGAATTTAACCAACAAAAAAGTTGTACATGGCCTGACTTTATTTCCACAACAGTCAAGCTAATATCCAAAATATGACACAAATGTTTTTGGATTAGTCATATTCAAATCTATAATTAGACTCCTTCTAAGAACGCTTTGTTTTTACCAAAAACATTCAAACCCAAACATGCATTCAGAACATTATTGCAAAATGGAATGACTTAATAATTATTTCCCAAACCCTTCAATGAGGGAAGAGGGTAAAAAATATAAAATTATTTGAATTGATTGATCTTACTATCAAATGAGCAGTTTTAAAGAAGGACAATGCTAGTAGTTTTTAACACAATCCAAAGTCAGTGTAAATTTGAAGGACAATGCTAGTAGTTGTTCACACATTTCAAAGCTACTATAAGTCTGAGCAATAATGTTAGAGACAAATAGGGAGAAGAGTGAAGAATATTGTATTAAAGAAAACAGAGAGATACAATGGAATTAAGAGCGCTAAGCAGCTCTCTCTCTAGCCTATGATCTTGCCAAAAGATGAAAAGTGAATATCCTCCCTCCCTAGACAGTTATACTCAATTCCCTCTAACAGAATGCATCTATCACTCATTCCCAAACCCGTTAGGATCTCTAGACCCCACATCAGTGCCCATATCAGCACTAGGATGGTTAATCCCCAATTTACCCCTCTGCTTCCTACGCTTATACACCTTGAGTCCCTCAGCCGGGAATCTGTTACATATGCTGAGGAGAGCAACAAAAAAGATTCCAAGAAAGAAGATTCCAGTGGGCCCAGTAGAAGAATACAACCATTGCCCTTTTGTTACAAAAGAAGGGCTAAAAGAGGAAATGAAGAAAATAGTACAGCAGTGCCACCTGGCACTGCTAATGCGGCTGAGGAAATGATAGGCGATATGGATCCTAGGATGATTTGGATGGTTAGCAGTGGAGTATAGGAGGTAGTGTGGGTGAGAATCGGGACATTGTGTAATTTGGGAAAAGACTAGGACAAGAGAGAGGTTGTGCTCTGAAATCACAGCAAAGCATTTTCCATTTTCTATCATTGTAACTCATCCTTCATTATTTACTATTCCTTCAAGAGTGATACTTACACTATATCACTCATTCTCTATATTTTTGGTTCTGTTATTTCTGTTCTTGTTACTGTTGCATTGTTCTTCTTCCTTGTTACTCTAGATACCAGTGTTACAATTGGTATCAGAGCACCGTTTCTGGGGTGTTCTGTACATGGTGTCTACACGTGCTGCAATGGAAGCGAGGTTAGAGGCGATGGAGAAATAGATTGAAGAGCTCAGAGAGGCCCAAAATAGAACCTTGGAGGCTCAAAATAGAACCTTGGAGGCTCAAAATATGTCATTTGAGTAGTTCTCCACAAATTTGTTGAGACAAATGAGGGAGATGACCATGAACCAGGTGGAGGAGGAGGAGGTTAGGGGGGAGGAGCAGGGCAGAGGAGGTTTGAACCAACAAGGAAGCTAGATATTCCCTTCTTTTCTCGAGAGGACGCTAGTGGTTGGTTGGTAAAAATGGAAAGATACTTCAGAGTCATTCAGGTGGCTCCAACAGAGAGAATGGATTTCGTTACCTTGGCTTTAGAAGGAGAGGCCTTGACATGGATGGAGTGGTGGGAGGAGCAAACACCATTTCAAACTTAGAGAAGGTTCTGTGAAGATGTGTTGAAGAGATTCCAGCCAGGGGCAGCCCACAACCCCATGGCACCATTATTGGAGGTGCACCAGACAGAGGATGTGGCACAGTACCAAAGGGAGTTTGAGGTCGTGGCTCGGTCCCAAAGGAATTTGGGGATGGAGACATTGATGTGCATTTTTATGAATGGATTAAAGAAAGAATTCAAACTGAGATGGAGGTGTCAAGCTTTGAGAACTTGCAATCGATGAAGGACAAAGCTCTCACCATCGAATGGAGAAACAAGGCTTGGAAGGAGGCCGGTGTCAGCCCATGCGGAAGGAAGGTGGAGGGACTCTCGAACGGAAGCGGGTCGAGAAGCTCTGAGTCGAGTAGCTTTGGATTGAGCTTGAATCGAAACCCTAGTTGGGCCAAACCCTACGCGAATGACAACAGAGGGGAGGTGGGTTGAGAAGCGAAGCTGGGCCCAATAACAATAGAACTACAGGGGGATCTCCATCAGACCCAAATTTGAATCAGACTAGGGGAGCCAGTACCCAAAACACCCCTAGAACCAAAATTGGTGGGATAAGAAGACTTTCTAATGAGGAATGGGTTGATTGACAATGAAAAGGCCTTTGTTTCAAATATAGGGGAAAATAGGGCCTAGAGCACAAATGCCCCATGAAACTTTTTTCTTTTATAATTCTGGTTGAAGGAGAAGAAGAGTCGTCGAGATTAGAGGAAGAATACCGAGGGGAATTGGGCCATGAAGGCCCAAAAGAAGAGTTGAATGGACTAGATCTCCACTTATCCTCTTTCAGTTATTGGGGATTGACAAGTGATAACCCATAAAACCTTCAACGATAAGGGGTCCTTAGAGGGGAACCAGGTAGTGGTCCTGATAGACCTAGGAGCTTCTACAAACTTCCTTGCTACAAAGATAGTGGAGAGCTTCCAGTTGCTAGTTCAGAAGCTCCCTGAGTTCAGAGTTGAGGTTGGAAATGGGGCTATTGAAAAGGGAAGAGGAGGTTGCGAAAGGCTAGAGTTGATCATCCAAGGCATCCCTATCATCCCAAGTTACTTTGTGATGGGCTAGGGAATTCGGAAGTGGTCCTAAGGGCTAGCTGGGTGGCGAGTTTAGGGAAATTCACAGGAGACTACAATGAGCTCACTTTGAGCTGGATGAAGGGAGGATGAGAGAGGAGCATTCATGGGGATCCTAGGATGATTTGGATGGTTAGCAGTGGAATATAGGAGGTAGTGTGGGTGGGAATCAGGGCATTGTGTAATTTGGGAAAAGACTAGGACAGGAGAGAGGTTGTGCTCTCAAATCACAGCCAAGCATTTTCCATTTGCTATCATTGTAACTCATCCTTTGTTATTTACTAATCCTTCAAAAGTGATACTTACACTATATCACTCATTCTCTATATTTCTGGTTCTATTATTTTTGTTCTTGTTACTGTTGCGTTGTTCTTCTTTCTTCTTACTCTAGATACCAGTATTATAGAATCAATCTCTAACATATCCCCCCTCTTGAACTACCACCTGTCCTCAAGGTGAAAATCTAGGAATCCCAACTTGATGTCAGTAGCTAGCTCCCAGGAGTTCTCAAATTCTAGAACATCATCAGCACCTCCGTTTCTCCTCTAATATTTTCCCTGATTGCCAGCTCCTCTGAAGGCTGTAATTTTAATTCCCAATCGGCCGAGAGTCATGCACTTCTTGAGTAGGGAGACCATTGATCGGATGGGATGGCACATTGCATCAGGGATGGAACTTCTTGCATCAGGTGAAAGATGGGACAAACCATTGACTCCGGTGGCAACAGCAGTATATAAGCAACCTTTCCAGTTTTCTCTATTACCTCTTAAGGCCCATAGTACCTCGGGCAAAGTTTCTAGTTAACCCTTTGGGCCAATGTCTTCATTATGTAAGGTTGTACCTACACACCTTGTCTCCCACTTCGAACTCAACTTCCCTCCTCTTCTTGTTGGCCTGATTTCGCATCCTTTCCTGGGCCAGGATACCGGATGGAAGGAACGCAGGACGGGCACTGTGAAACGGTCCACGAGACCGACCAATCTCAACCTCAACCCCCCCCCCCCGAATCAGAATGAGCTGAACCTCGGAGGAACAGGGGGAGCTGAAGCTGAACAGCAGCCCAGTACGGTTGCTGGAAACCATGAAGTCGGGCCCTCCACCGATCCCGACGTGCGCCAGACAATGCAGCTCATTCGGGATCAGCAGGAGAGGCTCCGAGTGTTGGAGCAAGAAATGGTGAAGCGACTTCCTTTGGAGGATCAACTCCGGAGGGAGGAACACCGAAATCATAAAGTGGAAGAGAAGCTCCTACACGAGCGAGAAAAGGTCAAGGACCTAGCCCAGTGCCTCCGAAGGCTTGAGCTAGAGCAAAAAGACCCGGCTAGAAATGGTCGGAATGGGCATTCTCGGGAGAAGAAGCAGGAGCGGCCGAGATCCGATGAGCAACGTCGGTCTCGGGAACGCGATGATCGCCAGGAAAGATCGAGAAGATCCCGAGAGAAAGAAAGGGACAAGCAGTCCCAGAACTACCACGAAGAGCGAGAGCGCTCCTTTACCTACACCGAATACCGAAGTACGGGCGGTGCAAAGGGGGGAGGGTTCACGTTCAAAGCTGAAGGGCCGCTGGCCCCACATATCTTGAAGTATAGGATGCCCCAAGGTCGGACCCCACCGGAACTCAAATACGATGGGACCACTGACCCCGAGGAGCATCTGGAGGCTTTTAAATCCTGAATGGATTATGACGGAGCGGAGGATGAGGAACGGTGCCGAACGTTCCCGATTACCTTGCTGAAGACGGCGTTGAAATGGTAAAACCGTCTTCCCCCAAGGTCAATGTAACACCCTAGTAGCTCTAACTTAAAAGTTAGGCTCCATGACTATTACCTCACACTTTTTCATACTTTGCGGAAAGAAATAACTTGAGTTTTATTGCGGAAATAAGGTGCCATCAAACGCAAATAAATAATGAGTAGAATTCGGTAACTTTCATAACAGAACAAACAAAACATAAATGAGTGTTTACGAGTAAAAACAACTGAAGTTCATGAATAGAAACAAATTCCAAAATCAAAACAATATTCCAACTAAAAGAAACTAAACTACTACTGCAGGAGAAATGGTTCGTCCCTTCGTCTTAGTCGCTTAGGTACATAGTATCCGGGTCTTTTACCCCTTCCTCTTTCTACGCGTGGAGTATATCGTCTACATGGTCGGCGGGGATCCCGAAGAATACAACGTTTCGTCGGTGGCTTCGAATACCATACATAAAAAATGTCTGAAATCTCCACCTTTCTGATCCGGCTAGTCGCTGTAGACTTCGTCGACGATTATGAGGAGTAATCAGGGTCAGTATCCTCTTGGGTTAGGGGATTGTAGCTCGGAATCTCTTCAGTCTTTGACGTTGGTACGGCGGCTCCCTCCAGCAGTCGATCCTCTGAGTTTCTTTCAGGCGGAGGGACCCTCAGGTCCTTCATCATCTTGCCACTGCTCTCCATCTAGAGATGGTACGGAAGTAGGGGTGAGAAATTATAATTTCTCAGTAGGGTATGCACACATAAGTGTCATCGTATCCATCTCCGCCACTTCGAGTTTATTATGAAAAATGTGATCATACATAAAGACTTGTTTAATTTTAAGTTAAAAATTCCTTTAGTCGAAGTGGATGACTTTTAATCATGCTTCTTAATAACATAATAAACATGTCATGCATTGAACATATTCATAATGAAATTCACATAATAACTCATTCATAGACAGTTAGTCACATAAACATTTTCATAACATTCTTAGTTCTTTCTTGTCTTTAACTTTACTTTACTTTAACTTTAACTTTAACTTTGCCTTAGTCCATATGGACCTCCCTCAACTTCTTTCTTTCTTGGTAATGAGCTCATACCGTGGCCGTCCCCACCTTGGGTTCCCTTTCGGGAGAGGGGTACTTTTGAGAGTCACCTTCCCTTACCGAAGGATCGTCATCATCTTGGCGAGTCACCTCCCCTTACCGGAGGATCATCTCTTTACTTTTCTTATAATCTTTAATTATGGGGTACTTTTGAGAGTCACCTTCCCTTACCGAAGGATCGTCATCATCTTAGCGAATCACCTCCCCTTACCGGAGGATCATCTCTTTACTTTTCTTATACCCTTTAATTATGTGGTACTTTTGAGAGTCATCTTCGCTAACCGAAGGATCGTCATCATCTTGGCGAATCACCTCCCCTTACCGGAGGATCATCTCTTTACTTTTCTTATAACTTTTAATTATCTTTACTTTAATTATGCATAAACTCGAAATGCAATCATCATCAAACATGTAAAATATACTCTTTAACATAATGAGATAAACATAGCACATACACTTACTTACTCTAACATCATGGAGAAATAAATAAATACAACTCCTTATCAAATAAACATAATATATAACTACTTATAAATATTATTCTTAGTGCTTCTATACATTTCATGTCATTTGATCTCATTTATTTTATTATTATTTCATACTTTGTACTTTATTCTAGTTTTACTTATACTTTTTACTCTATCCTCAACTATCTTGTAAATTCTTATATTTTATTCATCACTAATCTTGTCTTCTATATTATCATTATTATTATTATTATTATCATGTATAAGATATTATCTCATATACTTATATATATCTTATTTAATATTCTATTGTATTGTTCTTAATGTTATAAAGTCAACATAATATCTTATTATTATAATTACTAATTACTATTATCTTATTCCTAAAGTTATAAAGTTAACAACTTAAATTAGCTTTATTACTGTCTTATTACTTAAATTTTATTATTAATATAACTTCTTGTTACTTACTCAATACTAACCATTATACACGCTAATAATATATACCCATTGTTAAGAATATTTATTAACTATTTCTAATAATACTTATTTATTATTAACAGTACCTACCCACTCATAATAATTATTATTATTGGGGTTAATATTTTATTATTATCTTTCCTATTAATATTACAATATTACTACCATTATCATATTATTATTATTATTTCTACATGTTATCTACCTATTATTAACTAATATACATGTTAATAGGTATAAGTTTATGTAATAATAATATGTAAGAGTAATATACATATACTAGTAAACTGTTTTTATTTTATTTAATTTTATTTCATTATTATTATTTTTTTCTTTTTATTTATTCATATATATAATACGCTCGCTTACACAAACAAAACTCACGCACGCTGCCATTGAAGTACGTACCAGGGAAAGCTTCACTCACGCCTTATGCGCATATACATGTATATATATATATATATATATATATATATATATATATATATAAATTATATGTGTTACAATTTCTTATTTGTTTCTTACGTGTGTGCATATATATATTTACATGTACTAATTATTTACCAGATGTTTTACGTTTTATCTTAATGGCTTACATATAAATGTATTAACTCAAAATAATACTTCATTCTTTAACATAACTCATAATTTGTTCTTGAAGAAATACAATAAACATGATACAATAACATAATAAAATTTAAGAATATACATTAACATAAGATCATACATGAATAGCAGTAAGGCACAACAATCCCTACCTCAAAAGCTTCAAGATGTAGACAAAAGCTCCTAGACAAAATCCCTCTTGCCTCTCTTTTTAGTGTTTAGAAGAACTCCCCTACTGACTCCTCCTATGAGTATTTTAAATAGTGAAGTGGTGGGTAGGCTTTCTCTAAAAAAATTAGGGTTTTTGATTTAATTGAGGGAGTAATAGAGTTGATTAATATCTATTATAATCCTACATTTATATGTCATATCGACTACCTATATATATCTAACCTACACATACTAACGTACATATATATATAAAATCCACAATATTGCCTATCGCACCTGATGGGATACGTTTTCCATATCTTATATGTTTCCTAATAAAATATATTACATATATTATATTTTTCCATATATTGAATATGTTTTCCTGAATTAACTGACTGCAGTGTTTATATATTTATATATATTTGGAAATCTATATTAATTAATATTATATGTTTCCTAATTGTTTTCTATATATGCATATACTTTAATTGCCTAGCTATCATACATACATATATATGAAATACGATTCCTATACATGTTTATATATATATGAAACCTATATTAATTAATATTATTTTATAAATCAATTTAATCTTATTACCAGAAATTAATAAAAGCCCTAAAATTTGAGGATGTTACATTTCCACCCTCCTAAAAAAAAATTTGCCCTCAAATTTATTACCTTTGAACAAGTCAGGATAGTCTATCTTCATCTTTTCTTCCAGTTCCCATGTGAACTCTTCTGACTTTCCACTGCCCCAGGCAACCTTTACCAAAGGTACGGTCTTGTTCCTGAGCTGCTTAGTACCTTTGTCTACGATCCTTACGCATGGGAGATCGAAGGTCAAGTCGTTCCTTAACTGCATACTTTCTGGTTCCAGCACATGACTTTGGTCAGATTGGTATTTTCGAAGTTGTGACACATGAAATACATTGTGAAGGTTGGACAAGTTAGGGGGTAGTGCCATCTGATAAGCTGACATCCCTATCCGTTTGAGTATTTGAAAAGGACCCAGATATCTAGGACTCAACTTCTTGACTCTCATCGCTCTACCAATACCAGTGGTGGGAGTGATTTTCAAGAACACATGATCCCCTTCTTCGAACTCAAGGGTTTCCTCCTTTTATCTGCGTAGCTCTTCTGTCGGCTCTGGGCAGCGAGAATTCGTTCCCTTATCCTTTTTACGTCTTCGGTACTCTGCCTCACCATATCAGGTCCCAATAAACATCGCTCCTCTTCGTCATACCAACACAAAGGAGATCGACACTTTCGACCATACAGGGCTTCGTATGGCGCCATTCCGATACAGGAATGATGACTATTGTTATAGGCGAACTCGATCAAATGCAGATCCTTGTCCCAACTTACAGGCCTATCCATAACACATGCTCTCAACATGTCTTCCAAGGTTTGAATAGTCCTTTCTGTTTGCCCATCGGTCTGGGGGGTGATAAGCTGTACTCATGCAGAGCTTTGTCTTGAACGCCTTCTGTAAAGACTCCCAAAATCTGGATGTGAAACGTGGATCTCTGTCTGATATAATTGTTTAGGGTACCCCATGTAGTCTCACTATCTCCTTCACATATAACTTTGCCAGCTTTTCCACGGGATCACTAACTTTAATGGGTAGGAAATGAGCACATTTAGTCAACCGATCCACTATTACCCATATGGCGTCAAATTCTGCTGGAGTCCTTGGCAACCCTACTACGAAATCTGTGGAAATATCATCCCACTTCCATTCTGGCACCTTTAGTGGTTGTAGCACACTTGAAGGCTTTTGGTGCTCAATCTTAACCTTCTGACAAACCAAACATTTACTGACTACTTCGGCGATGTCCCTCTTCATGCTCGGCCACCAAAACATCTTTTTCAGGTCGTGATACATCTTTGTCATGCCTGGATGCATAGTAAAGTTACTCTTGTGTCCCTCTTTCACGATACTTTCTCGAAGATCAACACTTGCGGGTACACATACTCTTCCTTGATACCTCCAGAGTCCGTCGGTCCCTTTTGTAAAATCCTGCAACTTCCCCTTTTCAGCCAAGGTAAGAGTATCCTGAAAAGCTGGATCTGTGCTTTGGGCTGACGCAATTCTTCCTTTGAAATCACTTGTAACCACCAATTGGTTCAGGCGCATGCTCTTTGGAGTAAGGATAAATCCCAGGTTTAAGTCTCTAAAGTTTTCTATCAATTCAGCTTCCTTGACCATCATCCAAGATACACTCAACTTTTTCCGGCTTAACGCGTCCGCTACCACATTGGCCTTCCCTGGGTGGTAGTTCAAGCCAAAATCATAATCTTTTAGGAACTCCATCCACCTCCTTTGCCACATGTTCAACTCCTTCTGGTCGAATAAGTACTTCAAACTTTTGTGGTCAGAGAAAACTTCAAAACGCACGCCATAAAGGTAATGCCTCCATACCTTCAAGGCGAACACCACCGCAGCCAACTCGAGATCATGAGTTGGATAGTTCACCTCATGGATCTTTAATTGTCTAGAGGCATAGGCCACTACCTTCCGGTCTTGCATCAAAACGCACCCTACTCCTCGCCCAGAAGCATCATAGTACACCTCGAAGGATCCCTTAGGGTCAGGTAATACCAATACTGGGGTAGTGGTCAGCCTATGCTTCAGCTCTTTAAAACTCTTCTCACACTCAGGGGACCAAACAAAAGGAGTGTTCTTTCTGGTTAACTTGGTCAAGGGCAAAGCTAACTGAGAGAATCCCTTTATGAATCTTCGATAAGAACCTGCTAAGCCCAAAAAAACTCCTTATCTCTGTCACCGTGGTAGGCTCCTCCCAATTCACCACTGCCTCCACCTTGCTAGGGTCTACAGCGATCCCTCCAGCAGACACCACATGTCCTAAGAAATTCACCTCTGTCATCCAAAATTCGCACTTGGACAATTTTGCGTACAACTTCCTCCCCTTTAGAATCTCTAGCACAATCCTCAGGTGCTCCTCATGATCCTCCTCTGTCTTGGAGTATATCAAAATATCATCAATGAACACCACAACAAACTTGTCTAGGTATGGTCTGAATATCCTATTCATATAATCCATGAACACAGCTAGTGTGTTGGTCAGACCGAAAGACATAACTGTGAATTCATAGTGTCCATACCTGGTTCTGAAAGCGGTCTTGGGTATGTCTTCATCCCGCACTCTAATCTGATGGTATCCCGACCTCAGATAAATCTTTGAGAACACCACTGCTCCTTGCAACTGGTCCATTAAATCATCTATCCTTGGGAGGAGGTACTTATTCTTTACGGTTACTTTATTTAGCTGGCGGTAATCAACACACAACCGCATACTTCCATCATTCTTCTTCACAAATAAAACTGGGGCTCCCCACGGCGAGACACTTGGCCTGACAAACCTCTTTTCCAGTAGCTCCTCCAACTGTTGCTTCAACTCAGTTAATTCCATTGAAGACATTCTGTATGGGGCTATAGATATAGGCCCTGTTCCTGGGGCTAGATCTATGGAGAACTCGACTTCCCTTTTTGGGGGAAATTCGGGTATGTCTTCTGGGAAAACTTCTGGGTACTCCTTTACTATGCGTATCTCATCCAAACCCTTCTGACGGTCCACTTCGCTTGCCATCAACAAGACGTATCCCGGATTCTCGATCTTACCACCTCCTGGTCCTAAAGAGCATAAGTATAGACTTATAGGTTTTAAACTCAGGGGCCGAAGGGGGAAATACAGCCACCTTTTCAGAACAATTTAACATGACATGATGAGCAGAGAGCCAATTCATGCCCAGAATAATATCCAAACCAGACAGGGGGAGACATATTAAATCAGCTATGAAAGACCTTCCATTAATCTTGAAGTGACATTGTAACAGGGCTTGACAAGTTTTAATGTGTTTCCTAGCAGGAGTAGACACTTCTAGGACATATGGTAGGTCAGAAACAGGTCTTCCTAATCTACTAACACAGTCATGGGCAATGAAAGAATGTGTAGCACCAGAGTCGTATAAGATAGTTAAGGTTGTACCATATGCTTCACACGTACCTTGAATTAACTCCTCAGATGCATCAGCTTCCTCACTGCTAAGGGCGAAGACACGTCCTTGAATTTGTGGCTTTTGAGTAGAGGCCTGAGAGTTTGCGTTGCATTCCTTCGCATAGTGCCCAGACTTCCCACAACGAAAGCAGACATTCTGCCCAGCAAAGCAAGTTCCCTTATGCAGCTTTCCACACTTGACGCACGGTGTGATAGTCGAGGTTTTTTGGAGTGTTGGCATTAGGACGTTGAGGAATGATCGAACTCTTCTGTGGTTGTCTCCCTTTAAAGCCACCATTGTTAAAAGGCTTCTTTTGTTGTGGTTTCTGATAATGTCCTCCATGAGATGCCTGCCTTTTCTTATATGCTTCAGATCTTTCCAGTGCCAGCTTCTTCGTACAATCTTCCACCACCCGACACTTATTCACCATGGTCGCATAGTCCCTTATATCCATAGGAGCAATTGATGATAGAATTTCGGCCCTTAAACCTCCTTGGTACTTCATGCATTTCCAATGCTCATTGGGATTGGCTTGGAAAAGTGATGAGAATTTGCACAACTCATCATACTTAGCAGTGTACTCAGAAATACTCATACTCCCTTGTTGTAACTGCAAGAATTCCAACTCCTTAGCATTTCTGACGGACAATGGGAAGTACTTTTCATGGAAAGCCACCTTAAACACTTCCCAGCTGATGACAGTACCAACACTCTCCAGAAGACCCCTAGTGCCATTCCACCAAAACTCAGCATCTGCTTTCAACATATAAGTGGCAAAAGACACCTTCTGCTCATCTGTGCACGGTAGAACTAAAAATATTTTCTGCATTTCCTTGACCCATTCACTTGCAGCATCAGGGTCGAAGCCTCCTTGAAAACTGGGCGGGTTTGCCCTACAAAATTCTGAAAACTTGTTATACTCATGGTTCACTCCTGCATGCCCATTCCCTTGACCATTACCGCTCCCATTTCCATGCACTTGTCCCGCGGCTAGATGTTGAAGAAGTGCATTGGTAAACGCAGTTTGCTCCCGAAGAGCTGCCGCTACCTTCCTCATAGAGGAAGCAGTCTCGTCGTTGTTCCTAGGACGTCCGGCCATTGTTCCCTATGCACTCAAACAAAACACAATAGAGTTTATCAGACCTATTATATAGTGCATGAGTGCGACAGAAAACAATTTGCATAAATCGAAAATAAGTCATGAATTGCTATGTCCTTAGTATAACACATAATTATGCTTAAAAGCATAGTCAGTTCAATCCACAGGCACCGAGGGAATCGAACCGTCTCTGATAACAAAATGTAACACCCTAGTAGCTCTAACTTAAAAGTTAGGCTCCAGGACTATTACCTCACACTTTTTCATACTTTGCGGAAAGAAATAACTTGAGTTCTATTGCGGAAATAAGGTGCCATCAAACGCAAATAAATAATGAGTAGAATTCGGTAGCTTTCATAACAGAACAAATAAAACATAAATGAGTGTTTACGAGTAAAAACAACTGAAGTTCATGAATAGAAACAAATTCCAAAATCAAAACAATATTCCAACTAAAAGAAACTAAACTACTACTGCAGGAGAAATGGTCCATCCCTTCGTCTTAGTCGCGTAGGTACATAGTATCCGGGTCTTTTACCCCTTCCCCTTTCTACGCGTGGAGTATATCGTCTACATGGTCGGCGGGGATCCCGAAGAATACAACGTTTCGCCGGTGGCTTCGAATACCATACATAAACAATGTCTGAAATCTCCACCTTTCTGATCCGGCTAGTCGCTGTAGACTTCGTCGACGATTCTGAGGAGTAATCAGGATCCTCCTCAGGGTCAGTATCCTCTTGGGTTAGGGGATTGTAGCTCGGAATCTCTTCAGTCTTTGACGTTGGTACGGCGGCTCCCTCCAGCAGTCGATCCTCTGAGTTTCTTTCAGGCGGAGGGACCCTCAGGTCCTTCATCGTCTTGCCACTGCTCTCCATCTAGAGATGGTACGGAAGTAGGGGTGAGAAATTATAATTTCTCAGTAGGGTATGCACACATAAGTGTCATCGTATTCATCTCCGCCACTTCGAGTTTATTATGAAAAATGTGATCATACATAAAGATTTGTTCAATTTTAAGTTAAAAATTCCTTTAGTCAAAGTGGATGACTTTTAATCATGCTTCTTAATAACATAATAAACATGCCATGCATTGAACATATTCATAATGAAATTCACATAATAACTCATTCATAGACAGTTAGTCACATAAACATTTTCATAACATTCTTAGTTATTTCTTGTCTTTAACTTTACTTTACTTTAACTTTAACTTTAACTTTAACTTTTCCTTAGTCCATATGGACCTCCCTCAACTTCTTTCTTTCTTGGTAATGAGCTCATACCGTGGTCGTCGCCACCTTGGGTTCCCTTTCGGGAGAGGGGTACTTTTGAGAGTCACCTTCCCTTACCGAAGGATCGTCATCATCTTGGCGAGTCACCTCCCCTTACCGGAGGATCATCTCTTTACTTTTCTTATAATCTTTAATTATGGGGTACTTTTGAGAGTTACCTTCCCTTACCGAAGGATCGTCATCATCTTGGCGAATCACCTCCCCTTACCGGAGGATCATCTCTTTACTTTTCTTATAACCTTTAATTATGGGGTACTTTTGAGAGTCACCTTCCCTTACCGAAGGATCGTCATCATCTTGGCGAATCACCTCCCCTTACCGGAGGATCATCTCTTTACTTTTCTTATAACTTTTAATTATCTTTACTTTAATTATGCATAAACTCGAAATGCAATCATCATCAAACATGTAAAATATACTCTTTAACATCATGAAATAAACATAGCACATACACTTACTTACTCTAACATCATGGAGAAATAAATAAATACAACTCCTTATCAAATAAACATAATATATAACTACTTATAAATATTATTCTTAGTGCTTCTATACATTTCATGTCATTTGATCTCATTTATTTTATTATTATTTCATATTTTGTACTTTATTCTAGTTTTACTTATACTTTTTACTTTACCCTCAAGTATCTTGTAAACTCTTATATTTATTCATCACTAATCTTGTCTTCTATATTATCATTATTATTATTATTATTATTATTATTATTATCATGTATCAGATATTATCTCATATACTTATATATATCTTATTTAATATTCTATTGTATTGTTCTTAATGTTATAAAGTCAACATAATATCTTATTATTATAATTACTAATTACTATTATCTTATTCCTAAAGTTATAAAGTTAACAACTTAAATTAGCTTTATTACAGTTGTGTTACTTTAGTTTTATTATTAATATAACTTCTTGTTACTTACTCAATACTAACCATTATACACGCTAATAATACATACCCATTGTTAAGAATATTTATTAACTATTTGTAATAATACTTATTTATTATTAACAGTACCTACCCACTCATAATAATTATTATTATTGGGGTTAATATTTTATTATTATTTTTCCTATTAATATTACTACCATTATCATATTATTATTATTATTTCTACATGTTATCTACCTATTATTAACTAATACACATGTTAATAGGTATAAGTTTATGTAATAATAATATGTAAGAGTAATATACATATACTAGTAAACTGTTTTTATTTTTTTTATTTTATTTAATTTTATTTCATTATTTTTTTTTCTTCTTTTTATTTATTCATATATATATATATATATATATATATATATATATATATATATATATATATATATATATATATAATACGCTCGCTTACACAAACAAAACTCACGCACGCTGCCATTGAAGTACGTACCAGGGAAAGCTTCACTCACGCCTTATGCGCATATACATGTATATATATATATATATATATATAAAAATTATATGTGTTACAATTTCTTATTTGTTTCTTACGTGTGTGCATATATATATTTACATGTACTAATTATTTACCAGATGTTTTACGTTTTATCTTAATGGCTTACATATAAATGTATTAACTCAAAATAATACTTCATTCTTTAACATAACTCATCATTTGTTCTTGAAGAAATACAATAAACATGATACAATAACATAATAAAAGTTAAGAATATACATTAACATAAGATCATACATGAATAGCAGTAAGGCACAACAATCCCTACCTCAAAAGCTTCAAGATGTAGACAAAAGCTCCTAGACAAAAGCTCCTAGACAAAATCCCTTTTGCCTCTCTTTTTAGTGTTTATAAGAACTCCCCTACTGAATCCTCCTATGAGTATTTTAAATAGTGAAGTGGTGGGTAGGCTTTCTCTAAAAAAATTAGGATTTTTGATTTAATTGGGGGAGTAATAGGGTTGATTAATATCTATTATAATCCTACATTTATATGTTATATCGACTACCTATATATATCTAACCTACACATACTAACGTACATATATATATAAAATCCACAATATTGCCTATCGCACCTGATGGGATACGTTTTCCATATCTTATATGTTTCCTAATAAAATATATTAAATATATTATATTTTTCCATATATTGAATATGTTTTCCTGTATTAACTGACTGCATTGTTTATATATTTATATATATTTGGAAATCTATATTGATTAATATTATATGTTTCCTAATTGTTTTCTATATATGCATATACCTTAATTGCCTAGCTATCGTACATACATATATATGAAATACGATTCCTATACATGTTTATATATATATGAAACCTATATTAATTAATATTATTTTATAAATCAATTTAATTTTATTACCAGAAATTAATAAAAGCCCTAAAATTTGAGGATGTTACAGTCAATCCACTGCTTCACAGACCTCGCGGCTCAATCACTGGCTCATTTCACAACCAGGAAAACAAAGCCGAGATCTGCTGTGAGCCTCATGAACATTAAGCAGAAGCAGGGAGAGACGTTGAGAGCCTATTTTGAAAGGTTCAATGCTGAAGCACTCCTGGTAAGGGATTTGCATGTCTCCAATGCAATTACCCTCTTGATCAACGGACTCCGCTGGTCTCCTTTTGCCGAGTCCCTCTCCAGGTCGGAGCCAACGACCATGGAGGAAATCCAAGACAGAGCGGCCGAGTTCATTCGGGCTGAGGAGGCCATGATGACCAAAATGGAAAGAGAATCAGCGGAAGACAAGGTCGAGGAGAGAAGAACAGAAAAATCCCGACCTCAGAAGCCTAGGGAGGAAAGGCAGAGGTCGGAGAAGCATGATCGGGCCCCTACGAGGGGAAAATTCTCCAACTACACCCCCTATCACGATCGATAAGAGAGGTGTACAAGGAGATACAGCAGACTGAGCGGTTGCCCAGACCCAGGCCGGTGAGGACAAGGACAAATACAAACCGAGATATGTACTGTAGCTACCACCAGCAACATGGGCATCGAACGGAGGACTGTTACGACCTCCGAGATGCAATTGAAGAGCTGATCCGAGCTGGTAAGCTCGCGAAGTAAGTAGCCGAGCAGAGGGGCCCGAAGAGGAAGAGGGAGAGAAGCCCTGAAGATGAAGGGCGAAACCCGAGAAGCAAGAGAAACAAGCCAGAGGAGGAGGCTGAGCCCGAAAACAGCTCCGAGGTGGTCAAGACAATTCACACCATCGCGGGGGGTTTTGCGGGAGGTGGAGCAAGCGCCGCGGCGAGAAAGAGGGCGCTCAAAGAAATAATGAGCGTAGACAAGAAGGAATTGGCATCAAAGGCGCAGAAGAAAGCCCCAGTGTCGATTACCTTTTCGGACCTCGACAATCCCGGGGTAGTTGCCGATTACGCAGATCCCTTGGTTGTGTCGGTTATAGCCCACAACATGGAGATTCGGAGGGTTCTAATCGACACGGGGAGTTCTGCTGAGCTGTTAACAAGAAAGACATTCGATGAGATGGGCCTAAAGGATTCCGACCTAAAGGCCTACGATGAAGATCTTGTAGGGTTTTCAGGGTATGACGTGATTAAGCCTGATGGTTACATCACGTTGTACCTCACAATGGCACGAAGCCATTGACGAAGACGGTGGAGGTTGATTTCATAGTGGCAAGAATCAACTCCGCCTACAATATGATCATGGGGAAGGCCCACACTGTGCAAGCTCGGAGCAGTAGTGTCGGTCCCCCATCTGGTCATGAAGTTCCCTACAGAAGATGGTATGGTCGTCATGGTAAAAGGATGCTAGGTGACAGCTCGGAAATGCTACATCAATAACCTGAAGGTCAGTGAGAGGACCAAAGGTGAGGATGGAGAGAAAAAAGAAAAAGAAGAAATAGAAAAAGGAGAAAAAGAAGAAAAAAGACCGAGAGTCGAGGTTAACAATGTTGAGCTCGACGTAAGATCTCGAAACCCAGTTCGGCCAGAGCCAGAAGGCCAATTGGAGGAAGTACAGATCGGGGAGAGCCCCGAGAAGATTACTCCGATCAGTGCTAACCTAAGTCCTATAGGTAAGGGGGCACTGATCCAATTCCTCAAGAAAAACGCGGACCTCTTCGCCTGGGAAGCGAAGGACATGCCCGGGATCGATCCCGAAGTAATGAGCCACCAGCTATCTGTGTACCCCGGAACCAAGCCGGTACAGCAGAAGAAGAGGAGGATGTCGGAAAAGAAGGCCCAAGCAGTGATCGAACAAGTTGAAGCACTGCTCAAGGCCGGTTTCATCAGAGAGGTCCAGTACCCGACTTGGCTCTCAAATGTCGTGTTGGTACCTAAGACGAATGGGAAGCTCAGGATGTGCGTAGATTACACCAACCTGAACAAAGCTTGTCCCAAGGATCCCTTCCCATTACCGAGCATTGACAGCCTAGTGGATGCCGCATCGGGTTTCCGTTTCTTATCTTTCATGGACGCATACTCGGGATACAATCAGATCCCAATGAACCCCGATGACGAGGAAAAGACGGCATTTATCACACCAAGGGCAAACTATTGTTACAAGGTCATGCCTTTTGGTTTGAAGAACGTCGGGTTCACTTACCAGCGGCTCATGAATAGAGTATTCAAGTCGGAGATCGGGACCAGAATGGAAGTGTATATAGATGACATGCTGGTGAAAACAATAAAGGAAGAGGACACGATCTCCGATCTGGAAATCGTATTTGGAAAGCTGAGAAGCCACGGAATGAGGCTGAACCCTCTGAAGTGTGCCTTCACTGTCGAGGCCGGGAAGTTCTTGGGCTTCATTTTAACCCAAAGAGGTAACAAGCAAACCCAGAAAAGTTCAAAGCCATTCTGGATATGAAGAGCCCGACCTCCATCAAAGAAGTTCAGAGGTTGACGGGACGGTTAGCTTCGTTATCAAGGTTCCTCCCATTATCAGCTCGGAAATCTTTACCACTTTTCGAGTTGTTAAAGAAAAAGACAGATTTTAGCTGGACCCCGGACTGCGAAGAGGCTTTTCAAGGCTTCAAACTATACCTAATGGCTCCCCCAATCTTATCTAAGCCAGAGGTCGGACAAGTGCTATTCCTGTACCTCTCGGTAGGAGAGCTAGCGGTAGGCGCAGCACTGGTAAGAGAAGAAGACAGGATGCAAAAACCCATCTACTTCGTGAGTAAGGCCCTGCAGGGCCCCGAGATCCGATACTCGAAGCTAGAAAAGGTTGCATTCGCATTGATCACAACCGCGAGGAGGCTAAGGCAGTATTTCCAAGCCCATACGGTGGTAGTAAGAACAAATCATCCTATGAGGCAAATTCTACAGAAGCCCGACCTGGCAGGACGAATGGTGTCATGGGCGGTAGAACTTTCCGAGTTCGACTTGATGTTCGAACCTCCGAATGCAGTTAAGTCGCAAGCCTTAGCCGACTTTGTCAGAGAAATGGTAGATGAAGAAGAAGAAGAGGTCCAATGGACCCTGTTTGTTGATGGGTCATCAAATCTAAAAGGCAGCGGAGCTGGCATCATCCTAGAAAATAATCTAGGAATCCAAGTGGAGATGTCGGTGAAATTTGAGTTCCGAGCTTCCAACAATCAAGCGGAATATAAAGCCCTGATTGCTGGGTTGAAGTTAGCAAATGATCTCGGAGCTCAAGAACTCACTATCTGTAGCGATTCGCAGATTGTGGTTTCTCAGATCGGGGGCGAATACCAGGCCCAAGATGAGCAACTAAAAAAGTATCTACAGACAGTGACCGAGTTGCTAAAGCCGCTGCGAAAAGCCGAGGTAAAGTATATACCTCGAGAAGAAAATGCCTGAGCTGACGTGTTGTCGAAGCTCGCAAGCACCAGGCCTACAGGGACGAGCAAAACACTGATTCAAGAAACCCTAGAGAGGCCGTCAATTGCAGAACCCCTAGAAGTCGCGGCCGTAATAACGTCGCCGAGTTGGATCTCCGAGCTCCTTCAGTATCTCAGGCTCGGGATCCTTCCGGATGATGAGAAAGCCGCAACACTGGTAAAAAGAAGAGCCCCATACTACACAGTGGTGGAGGGGCAGTTATACAAAAGAGGGTTCAGCCAACCGCTATTGAAGTGTCTGGATGAAAACCAAGCAAGGTACGTCCTCGAGGAAGTCCATGAAGGGGCAGGGGGTAGTCACCTCGGAGGCCAACCCCTAGCGCTCAAAGTTATCCGAGCTGGATACTTTTGGCCAACGCTCAAGAAGGACGCGGCAGAGTACGTGAAGAAGTGTGTGAAATGCCAAGAGCACAGTCACCACTACAGTGCACCTCCCGAGGAAATGACCCCAATCTTGGCATCATGGCCCTTTGACAAGTGGGGCATAGACCTACTTGGACCTTTCCCAACGGCCCCGGGCTTGGTGAAGTATTTAGTGGTAGCTATCGATTACTTCACCAAATGGATTGAGGCAGAACCTCTCGGCACAATAACGACGGCTCAATGTCGGAAATTCGTCTAGAGGAACATCATAACTCGTTTCAAGGTCCCAAAGGTCATAATCTCGGACAACGGAACGCAGTTCACGGACAGAAAGTTCCGAGATTTCCTACAAGGATGGAACATTGAGCAAAGGTTCACTACCGTGGAGCACCCCCAAGTTGATGGGCAGTGCGAAGCAGCTAACAAAGTGATCCTAAGAGGGTTGAAGAAAAGGCTCGATGAGGCAAAAGGATCTTGGGCAGAGGAGCTCGGGAGTGTCCTATGGGCCTACAGAACGACACCGCACTCTACCACGGGAGAAAGCCCCTTCAGACTCTCCTATGGTAGTGAAGCCATGATTCCAGTCGAGCTCGAGGAACCAAGTTTCCGAGTCATAAGTTTCAAAGAAACTCATAACTCGGAGGCAAGAAGGGCGGAGCTCGACACAATTGAAGAAGAGCGGGATGCTGCAAAAATCCGAGGAGAAGCCCTCAAGCAAAGGGTGGCAAGAAGGTACAACCAGGGAGTAATCCCGAGAAGGTTCAAGAAGGGCGACTTCGTCCTACGAAGAGCTAACATTGGAGCCCCAAACCCAGGAGAAGGGAAGCTGGCCGCCAATTGGGAAGGGCCATACGAAGTAAGAGAGTCCCTAGGAAAAGGAGCCTACAAGCTAGGAACTTTAGAAGAAAAAGAAATTCCGAGGTCGTGGAATGCCACGAACCTCAGGAAGTTTTATTTATAATTATCCTTTGATGTAATTGGTGATACCTTAAGTCCGTACTCTTTCCTACCACGGGATTTTGCCCTAAGGAGGGTTTTGCCCGGGAGGTTTTAATGAGGCGAGCTTAGGAAGATATAATAAAACAATCTTTTCGATATTTACTTTGTTTGTCTGAAAAATCAAAGCATTAACCTAGCGTTAAAACCCAAGTTGGTTAAGACCCCAAGCTGGTCAAAAACCCGAGCTGGTTATATTGATTAAATTTAAAAACCCAAGTTGGTTAAAACCCCGAGATGGTAAAAAACCTGAGCTGGTTATATTAATTGAATTTAAAAACCCAAGTTGGTTAAGACCCCGAGTTGGTCAAAAACCCGAGCTGGTTATATTGATTAAATTTAAAAACCCAAGTTGGTTAAGACCCCGAGTGGGTCAAAAATCCGAGCTGGTTATATTGATTAAATTAAAAAACCCAAGTTGGTTAAGACCCCGAGTGGGTCAAAAACCCGAGCTGGTTATATTGATTAAATTTAAAAACCCAAGTTGGTTAAGACCCCGAGTTGGTCAAAAACCCGAGCTGGTTATATTGATTAAATTTAAAAACCCAAGTTGGTTAAGACCCGGAGTTGGTCAAAAACCCGAGCTGGTTAATAGTTGATCGAAATTAAAATCCAAGTTAATAAAGATCCCGAGGCGGTTAGAACCCGAAATGATTAATAATTAAGCGAACCCACGATGGTTATCGCAATTAAAAAGAAGTGGTTACTAGTATGAGGCCAAGTTAAATCAAGCTAGAAGCACGAGTAAATAGAGCCATGGCATGAATTAAATTTCTACATATATTAATGCAAGGATGGCAAGCCGACACGAACCCCAAGAAGGGGAACCCGAAAAATACACGAAGTACAAAAACCGGCACGAATAACCCACAGAGGGGAACCCGGACAAAGTAATCAAAAAAGTAAGCAAAATGCAAGTCATTTACAAAGGTGATAAAAATCAAGCGTTGGGGACATCAACGACCTCGGCATTTGAAGTGGTTGCTTCAGGGGAGACCATCACGGGAGGGACCTCGGTGTCGGCTGGAGAGGCAGGCTGAGTTTCCTCCGGAGAGTTCGGATCAACAACGATTAGCTTCCCATCCTCAATCTTGGTGTACATACCAACCTGCCCATGATCGAGGTCAGGAGCGATGATCCGAACCTTGTCTTTAATAAACTCCGCCACAGCCAGGGTGGAGTCAACCAGGGTAGCCTGCAACCCCTCCACCTCACTCTCAAGCTTGGAGATGTCCTGGGTTGAAGAAAGGCGGAGGTCGTCCAACTCGCCTGTCAGCTCGTCGATCTTCCTCTTCCCTTCGTTCAGCTCCGAGGCCAGGCTCCCCCGACCTTCTTCAGAGGCCTTCAGCTCGCCTTGGGTGAAAGAAAGCTCCTCCTCGGTGGCCTTCAATTTCTCCTTCGTCTCCTTAAGACGAGCTTCAAGGGCCTCTATCTTCTTGTTGCTCGTGTCCTGAGCTTCCCGAAGGGCATTAAGCTCCACCTCGACACCCTGACCCAGCACCACTAAGGGCTCCACGTGATGAAGAACAGAAATTGTCTTCACCAGAGCCCTCTCACTCCATTGAAGGAAGGTGCGGAGGTCGGTGGCCTTGTTGAGCTCGGCGGCCGCAGCGGGGTTATGGATTTCCCGGGCTATCATCTCCGGGAAATTATAGTCTTTGTCAAAAGGAGAAAGGCCGGAGGAGCTGCTGGGCTCGTGCTTCCTCTTCTTCCGAGCTTCCAGAGGCCCAGAATGGCCCAGGTTGAGACCTTCGTCAAGCGCAAGGTCCTTGCGTTTGGCGCCAGAAGGAGGAGCAGAGGTGGCCACCACAATTGACCCCGAGGCAGGGCCAGCCGAGGTGGCGGCGGAAGAAGGAGCCTTGGTACCCGAGCTTCCCGCAGCAACTTTTTTCTTTTTCAGCCAGAGGCATAGAGCTCGGAGAGCATCCAGATTAGCCGCGCCCGACATGGTATCTGCAATAAAAAAGAAGCTATTATAAAGCTATTTCAAGCAAAGAGAATGACGGAAAGGGAGAAACATTGTTACCAAGTTCCTTCTGGAAGTCGGAGTCGCTCCCTCGGATTAACTTCTTTAAAGAAAGGTTTTTCTCCCTATGGGATTCAAGTAACAGCTGGATGACGCCGACCTCGGCCTCAGTCAGATCAGTGTCCTTGATGTCTACGATGTAGACGTTTTTGTTCCAGTAGAGGGGAAACCGAGGTTCACTCCTGTCAGAGAGCCAGAAAGGGACGGTATTTTCCGCAGCACGAACTCGGAAATATACCTCCTTGAAGTTATGTACAGAATCCTCGAAGAGGGTAAAAACCTTCCGGCCTGAGCGAGCTCGGAAGGAAACCCACCCTTCGGTTCCGTGAGGAAGGGTGACGGCAAAGAGATAGAAGAACACCCTCAGGGAAGGAGGAATCCCGAGGTGCTCGCAGACTCTCTCGAACCCTCGAACCATGGCCCAAGAGTTGGGGTGAAGCTGAGAAGGGGCGGCCCAGACGGTTCTAAGCACCCGTACTTGAAAGTCGGTAAAGGGGATGCGAACCCCGATCCGAGTTAGAAGAATGTCGTACATATAGAAGAAATCCCCTTGCTCCTGGCCGTTGTTAAAGGGGACCCTTTCATCAGCTGACGGAGCCTCAACGATGTACTGACCAAAAGCCCCTTCGGCGAATATTTGCTCGTGGGAGTTGACGGCGGTAGCGAAAGCCTCGTCAACCACCGAAACTATGCCGAGGGCTTCCTCCCCGGCCCAGTCGTACTGGTCGTTGAGTAGGAGCGGACGTTGGAGCTCTGGCTTCGGACGCTTACCCATTACCTACAAAGGAAACCATTCAAAACAGTTTAAAAAACTGTTCTCGGAAATCGGGATTTGACGTTTTAAATGGTTTCCAATGAAAGGAAAGAGGGGGCATATCGGATCCCAGTTAAGGGAGGCCGAGCTCCGACGTCACCGCTCCGAACAAATAAAACAAATGAAATAGAAGACCCTAGCTAAAGGGGAGGAGTATCCCCTGGGTTGAACCCGAGATGGAGCCCCAAGCAGGGGCATCCGAGGTCTGAAGTTACACACCCAGAAACTTGGCAAAAATAGAGTAAACCCCCAAGTTGGTCCCTGACAATTTTCGCGGTGGACAATGTAGTCCCTGACATTGAGAAATTGACAAGTTAGTCCCTGACAATTTCAATTTTCGGACAACCGTTAGTCCCTAAACGTCATCTGTTAGTTCGAGGGACCAATATGGCTTATTTATTAATTGTTAGGGACTAATAAAAGAAATTTAATAAAAATGAATCCTTTAAATTATGATATGAACATTGACTCATATTCATTCTAATTATGTATTAATTCCAAGCTACATATAACTACTCCGATAAATATTAAGTCTCTATTTGGATGTATTATTATCAAAAGACAAATATGTTGGATAATTTTTCAATTGAAGAAGTAACAACATTTTATTACCGTAGAACTCACTAGAGTATTCCTTTGATATTCAACCAAATTCGAGGTAATATTAGATATAAAATAAAATAAGAAAGATGGCGTTTTTTTGATAATGAGAAAGATGATATTAATAAAGGTTAAATATTATATATTTTCAATATAAATGTGACTTAAATAGTTGGATTCCTACGATTTCAAGAAAGAAAGAATGATTTAGTCAGAAATCGTAGGATTCCTATGATTTCTACTAAAATCAGGGCATCCATGGAATAAGTATTTCTCTCACTCTATACCTGGAAATAATAATTTTTTCCATTTTAATAGGAAAAATATGTATATATAATTAATATTTTTTAATAAAACTAATCTTATTTTTTTTTGTCAAGAATACATATTTAATTTAGTTTTTATTTCACTAAATTTGGTTGAATTTTGTAACAAATAAAAAAAATCATAAAATAAAAAAGTTGACATGTCCATAACGTTTATATTTGTGTCTATGGTGTAATTCTTGTTAGACAATCTCTAATCCGAGTCTACTCTAAAAAAATTTTTAGACACGTGCATACGTGTGTTAGACATATGTTCATCAAGTGTTGAATACGTGGGCATACCTTAATATAAGTGTATCCCTATTTTTGAGACATTAAAATTTTATCTATTATTTAAAAAAAAATTCTTTATCTATTCCCGTTGAGCAAATAGAGAAATGAAACTTTGTACAAATGAACTCCCAACAGTGGAAATCATAATGCTATTAGTATATGGTATAGTACTATATATACCTCTTCTTCATCCTTGCAAAATTTTGATGAAAATATGGGCAACTCTTGATTAATCTTTTTAAGGACATGGAAGAAAAAAATAGGAAGTGAAGTTATTATAGAGTTACACAAAAACGTATCATTATATCCAACTAAATTAGGTACAATAATGATATTAAAAAAATAAATATTTGGTGTATAATAAAAAATTAATTAAACAGTCAATATTTTATGCACAACATATATAATATAATATAATATACATAACGTTTATTATAAGTTTTACACACTATATATCACCTATTATGCACAATATATATCACATTGACTCATTTTCATTCTAATATTAGATATTTTTATATTAGATATTCTTATATCTAATATTCAAACTAATATTACCTCGAATTTTTTAATAGACTAATACTAGTAGAAATATAAAAAGTGAAAATTAGACACTTAATAGAAAATAAAGATAGTAATATATAAAATGTTTATTGACATAAAAACTTTGGTGCTTTTGGATTACGAAAATTTTGGATATCATCATAGGTTATTCTTGTTATTTTTGTGTAGATAGTAAACTAGCTAAGATATGGTGCTTTAAAGTTGTAAAATAAGGATGAAGTACCAAAAAGGAACACGAAAGATTTTATCGTTGACAAATTCATCCACTAAAGATGTTTTTGATAAAATAACTCATGAAAGATTGTTTAACTGTGACAAAATGCATCAGTCATATAACAAAATATTATTTGACTCGATGTCACGACTGGTGCAGTTTGTCACCCTTACACAATCATTTATGGGTTATTTTATCAAAAACATCTTTAGTGGTTGGATTTATCAGAAAAAAATCCTGTGTTCCTTTTTGGTACTTCACAAAAAAAAAAATGGTAAGAGCTTGTGTTGTGTGTGATGCGTGTTAAAAAGATGTTAAAACTATGATCAATTTTTGTGTGGTGTTTTTTGGATGAGGAGAAAAACAAGTAAAATCAATTTTTACAACTGAAAATAAAATTAATTATACAATTTTTAAAATATACACATGTCTAATATTATTCTTATTTTAGTGTGATGACAGATATCACACAAAAATTTTTAAAATGTATATATCTAATATTATTCTTATTTGTATAATTAATTTCATTTGTATAATTATATTTCTACTAATATTTGTCTATTAAAAATGTGTCTATTATTTATCTATTTCTATTTAGAATTTATCTATTTTTCATTTTTTATATTTCTACTAATATTTATCTATTAAGAAAATTTATGTAATATTAGTTAATTTTTTTCCTTTGATATCCTTATAAGAGAAAGAAAATTAGATATAAAATTAAATAAGATAGATGATATTTTATTGGTTACAAGAGATAATATTAATAAAGGTAATAATATAAGATATATTAAAATTATATATTTTTAATATAAATGTGACTGTAATCATATAAATCCCCTTACGATTTCAAGAAAGAGAGGTAGAAATCATAAGATTCCTACAATTTCTACTAATATTGACTAAAATCAAGACATTTATGGAAAAAATGTTTCTCTTACCCTATATCTAAAAATGATATTTTTTTGCATTTCAATAGAGGAAAAAATCCATCATATCTATGTCTTGGAATTTTTAGTTTGGTGTTCTAAGTATTTGTGTGGTGTGCTTTGTAACAATAAGAAAAGAAAAATGCTAAATATACGTAGTATCTCTCCATCCATTTTCCACCTCATTCAAATGTTGACAACTTTTATGAATATATTTACAATTTGTCAACATTTGAATGGGTAAAAAAATGAATGGAAGGATACTGTGTTATATACCAATGACACTCCTTCAGAAGATCAAGACAGAACTCAGAATTTCGGGAGTAAACAGGTTTTAACAAATGCTCTCAATCAAACACGAGACTATAAGAAGAAACCATGAAAACTTCCTTTGTAAAATGTATTTGACTATTCATATTAACTTCCCCCTAAAACAAGATATCCTTTTTTCCACATTGTTGTTTTTCTATATCCGTTACAGAAAATGCTTCTTAAGTTACAGAAATACATTTCACAACACAAGAATGCTTCATCTGTATTCCCCCGGCAACAGGTACCCTGGCATAACTATCTTATCGGCAAACATTTTGCCAGTCTTAGGCATAACATGCCAGTGCATGGTCAAGTTAAAAGCTTTACCTCGCAAATTGCTTCCCTGGACATGGAACAAGAAGGGAAAATTAATGCCTCTAAAGAAATATGAACTAATCCACCCGAGTTATAAGCATAATAACATCCTTGAGACGGTGCGCACCTGGTCAATGAAGCGGTACTTATTTGAAGTATGAATCCAAAATTTAGCATGATCTTTAGAAGGAATAATACCATCCCATAGCGAAATCTGTAAGTAAATCGCCGTCTCAAAAGCATAAGCAAAAGGGTAATGCTATATTGACTCTCCATATGAGTATCCCATGTGGACATCCAAAAAAAAAAATTTGGCATCAACGGTCATTATTTTGGCATCACAATATTATTATTTGGCATCAAAATATGAATGTTCATCCCATACACTCTATATAGATGTCAACCTATCATTTTCCTAAGCAAAATATATGGCCTAATGTATATCAAAGCTTGATATGTGAAAGAAAGTAGAAAGGTAACATGACGCAATATTTGCAGCCAACAGGTCATGTCTTTCCGGAAAGGACCTCACAATCTACAATTTATATGTTTAAATTTCAAAGTTAATATGTGCACCCAACAGGTCATGTCTTACCTGATTTAATGTATTTTTAGAGGTTTCGTACTCAGCAGCTAAAAAGACAAAAACCTGCAAGCATAACACGAAAGAAGCAATGCTGAGACCCCAGACAACCCTGAACTCTAATTATTCAGATTTTAGAATTTATTTCAGATAAATCTAATTATTTTGAGTAAGTAATTGGAATAAAGAACCCCATGCATTATGCATCATATGCAACTATAATATTAAGCAATTTCAATACTTCTATAGAAATATATTGCCATACAAAATGTTAAAAATAGAAAGGATGGGAAAAACAGAAATTTCAGGAAATGATATGAAGATAGTAGTAACACAACTTAAGATTTTTAAGAAATACATCATGATGGGAGGAAGAGCGAGCAGGAAAAATTGACTATATATGGAGATAGATGATGCATTACATCTCAATAGTCACTACTTATTAATTTTCATTGACCCCATTCCAATCTTTTCCATTATAGTTCTTACCAAATACCAAGAGCACCCTTATTTTCAGGAAGCAAAATTTCCATTGACCCCATTCCAATCTTTTCCATTATAGTTCTTACCAAATACCAAGAGCACTCTTATTTTCAGGAAGCAAAGAGGGATAAGCATGGTTATCAAACTCTCGAGTTCACTCTTAAACTCTTATGTGTTTATGAGTTTAGGTCTCTAAATCGAGTTAACTCGTTCATAAACTCTAACCTGAATAAACACGTGAGTTAACTTGGGTAAACTCTTATAAACTCGGGTAAACTCTCAAGTTTATTCTTTTGGTTAGATTTTGGACTCTCAAGTAACAACATGGAATATCATAGTATAGACTCATAATTAGACATTTTAAAATTGAAAGTATGATCTATTGACACAAATTAGCAAAATTTTTTAGGTTGTTAAGTTCATATTTATTAAATTTCTTATGATTTCCTCACCAAAAAAAAAAAAATCTTATGATTTTAATTAATTTTTTATATTTAATGACTTACATTGGTTTTATTACATTGTAGTTACTGAAATTTTTGTATTTTGTTTTTATCACAAACTTATTTTATTGTATTTAGATGTTATAAATATTTTTTAATTTATTTTTTATGATAGTAAACTCTTACGAGTTTTTACAATTCGAGTTTATCTTGACTCCATGAGTTTAGTTAAACTCCCGAGTTTAATAGCATTGGGGATAATGACACGAAAAATAAAAAAAACCAACATGATTGTAATAAATTATGCAAATTCAAGTGAAGAACCTGTTTTGTGTTCCATGTGAAAATAGACTGCAAATCTGCTGATATATTCATTGTCATGCTGACCTGCAAGCACAGAAAGGTTTCTCACTATAGATCGAGCAATGAAAAAGACGACATGTGAATATAGGTGAAAGATTCGTTGGAGCCCTTACTTTAACTTCAACATAGATCCTTAAAAAAATATAAAAATAGGTGTTTAATATTATTAAATGATAAGTCTTATATTTTGCAAGAATACCTACTTTTATTAGTATTTTGCAAATGCACCCTTCCTTATTGGGGGCTAAAAGTCTAAAACTGCAACAACTACATTGTCCGCTTCCGCGAGTACAACACCGCCCACCACCACCGTGACTATCTTGAATCCAAACTCCCATTCCGAGGGTGGCACTGGATTGACCGCCCCAACGCTGCTGTCAAGTACCCCACTGATTTCGGCCTTGTTTCGGTCAACGATTCGGTTAAGGACTGGTTAACCCGCCAGACTCGGACCCTCACACTCGTGAAGGACGTGTATGTTGACATGGGGTACACGAGGGGTCTTCTCAATAGGGATCGCTCCCACAAAGGTGGTGCCTTTCTTGATGGCAAGAAGCGCCCCGGCAAGATATTCACTTCCATGTCGTTTAGCTATGGAGATGCAGACGAAGATGGACTGATGGAGCACCCCATTGTTCTTTCATTCACAACTCTTCTCTTAAATTTGGGAGACAACTCTTGATGCAGGTGAAATCTCTCGTAGCCATACAAAGATAGATTCTTTCTTTCTTCTATTTGTTCTTCTCTCTAGTTTAGTCTTGACGTTATACAATTTGCATTATATGGTTATTCTTTCTTGTTTGAAAAATGGGTTGACTTTGATAGGAGTTCTGTGGCTTACAGATAAATTTGTAAATGTGAGTTGATTCAGGAAAGGTGCTGGTGAAGTATACCTAGGGTTGGTTTTGCATAAAGAGATAATTCTTAATCATGTATAATTTTATAAAAGGTTGTTTTTGCAAAGTATTAATAAAAGAGAGTATTTTGGCAAAATATGAGACTGATTATCTATCACTTATTTTTATACTTTTTGAGGGATTTATGTTAGAGCCAAACTAAGGGGGTTTCAACTAATCCTTCACTCTGAATATCAGAGAGAAAGACATCACAATGAGATGGTTTATGAGTTGAGTTATGACACATGATACCAAGATTATATGCAGAATGAAATTCAGAGCATATATAGAGAAATATACCCATGACATATGTTTATAGTATATATGGTAAGAGACTAAGAGTTAGACCTTTTGCAATTGCACGACAAATAGCACAGCATAGTGATAACTGATAAATATTTGGCCCTACTTGGATAACTGACTTCGAAGGAACAGAACCAACTAATATTTACAATTATTCCAGGTTGGGTTCTTGATAGAATTAGCTTCTATTTAGTTACAAAATAAATTGATAAAGCCATGAAGCTCCTTTCATGTCAAAGATTTATGCACAATGCTGAAACCATGACTATAAATCTCCTTCCCTCGAACCATGTTCTGAAAAATCTCCAATTATGAATGTGTTCTAAGGAGGGTGAGTCTAGCACATCAGTAAGATTGCTAACTAATGACTTAAAGATTACGGGATTAGGGTTGCGTACGTCTACCATTCTCAAACCCATCAAGTGGGAAGCCTAGTGCACTAGCTGCCTTTACGGATTAGAACGCCCTAAACAGAATCTTCTACAGATTGTATAATGCCCTAAACAATCTGAACCGAATCGGTCTAAAATAACACTAAGTACAGTTGACAACCTTAGGAATTGGAATAGGCAAACAGAATCTTCAATCCGTGGATTGCATGATATGATGTTGTTACCAGAGGCCCTCAAAGATAACTTAACCATACATTATGCAACAGAAGATCCATAATACTTTTTAAGAATGTAATTGTGAAACCAAGTTCTTATTCCTTTTTTTACTCCTTAATCCTAATTCCTATACAATACAGATCCTATATCAACTAAAACGAAACCCAATATATGACTCATTAACACGCTGGCACGAAAAATAAAAGAATTTGAATTCCAAGTTAAGATTAAAAGAAGAAGAAGAAGAAGACGAAGAAATAAAAAACGACAAATGAAATACCTCGTCGTTGCCGTTTGGCTGTTTCTGAAACCAGTTAATGTTCAATACCTATAACACGTACAACCGCATTCATAAACACACAAAATCAAAATGATATTAGGTCAAGGATTCGAATTAGAGATGGAAATTCATTGAATCACAGATCTGAGAAACAAGAACGAGACAGAGAGAGAGATAGAGACCTGGACTTGCGCAGAGGGAAAGGGAGAGTTAAAGTTGTCGGAGATAGAAGCCATAGCGCACATTAGGGCGAGAATGGTTATGGCGAACGTTAGAAGAGCATTGGCTCTGTAACCGAAAGAATGCATTGTTGTTCTGATTTGTTCTTCGAATTCGAATTAGCAATAGAATGCAGTTAAATTGTTTGATGAAAAACCACACAGAAGCCACTGCTGTAGCTCGAGTAGCAGTGGTTGTTGTTGTAGTCGTGTGATGCGACTTGAGAGTTGAGACAGAACGAGCACACAGACTCGCTTGCTTGCACCCCCAATTTCACTTCTTATTTTTAGTTTTTTGTTTTTTCTTCTTCCTATGTCTTATTAGGATTTTTCCCCCAATAAAAGCTTAAAATGCATTAATTCTACAAACAAGCAAAGAGAAACAATAATTTCAACGTTATCCTGTTTTTGGATTTCTTAGGGAAAATCGTAGGATCCCTACGATTTCAGTTCAATTATTTATCTCTCTAGAAATCGTAGGATCCCTACGATTTTAGTACATTTTATAACGTTTCTAGAAATCGTAGGATCCCTACGATTTCAGCTCAAATAATTTCCATTGAAATCGTAGGATTCCTACGATTTCAAACGGCTATATAAAGGCCCCCTTCCTACGATTTCAGTTGCATTTCAGCTTCTCTCTCTACAAATCTTCCGCTTCTCTCTCTAGAATTCTTCCGCCTCTCTCTCTAATTTCTTAAAGAAATTGTATTTGAGTTGATACTAGTAGTTCCCGATGGCACAAGAAAATTTCGGAGTTACGTCACCGTTTCATATTGCACGGAAATTAGCGGCTGTGGTTAATTATTTTTAATTTATATGTTAATAATAATATGTTTTAGTGATTATTAATTTAACTGTTAATAGTAATATTATGGTTTAGTTATATTAACTGTTAATAAAATAATTCTTTAGTTTTTATAAATTTAGTTTAGGGTTTAGTTGTTAATAATATGTTTTAGTTATTATTAATTGAATTTAATTGTTAATAATATATAATATGCTTTAGTAATTATTAATTTAATTTAACTTTTAATAATTTATGCTTTACTTATTATTAATATAATAGAATTGTTAATAATGAATTGCTTTAGTTATTATTAATATAATTTAACTATTAATAATTTATGCTTTAGTTATTATTATTATAATTTATGCTTTAGTTATTATTAATTTAATTTAACTATTAATAATTTATTTTTAGTGATTATTAATTTAATTTAACTGTTAATAGTAATATTATGTTTTAGTTATATTAACTATTAATAAATTTAATTTATAAATTTAATTTAGCTGTTAATAATATGCTTTAGTTATTATTAATTGAATTTAATTGTTAATAATAAAGAATATGCTTTAGTTATTATTAATTTAATTTAACTTTTAATAATTTATGCTTTAGTTATTATTAATATAATAGAATTGTTAATAATTTATGCTTTAGTTATTATTATTATAATTTAACTATTAATAATTTATGCTTTAGTTATTATTAATTTAATTTAACTGTTAATAATAATTTATAGTTTAGGATTAAGAAATTTTATTTTAGTTCTTTTAGGATTAGTTAGATTTTCAATTATATTTTAATTTTCTAATGTTTTGTAGATTTTATTAATTTTAATTTTTTAATTTTATTCGTTAGCCTCCACGTGTACTACGAGTTAGATCTTGTGGCGCATCTAGGCCGCACCCTTTATTAGAGTATCATTTACGCACAGCCGATTTTTGGGAGGTAGCACAGTTATGTCATCGTACATTCGACTGTGACTACGGTTTGGTTAGCGCTTTGGTTGAGCGTTGGTATCCAGAGACTCATACCTTCCACCTACCATATGGTGAGGCTACCATCACTCTGGAGGATGTAGCAGTGCAGCTGGGTTTACGTATTGATGGGGAGCCAGTTTCTGGTTGCATCGGTCATTGGCCGGAACACCACCAGGGCCGCGACATCTGGATTATTGTCAGTCTCTACTCGGTGTTATCCCCCCTGTTGAGGAGCGTGACGGAGTTCTGTTAGTATTCCTTGGTTCGAGACAGAGTTTCCAGAGTCGCAGTTAGTTCCTTCAGCATCTCCGGTGGTGATCGAGCGGCATGCCAGAGCTTACATTATGAGACTTATCGGGGGCTTTCTGTTCCCCGATAAGTCTAGTGCTCGTGTTCACCTGAAATTTCTACCTTTGCTCGAGGATTTCAGGAGATGTGGTCAGATGTGTTGGGGAGGCGCTGTTCTTGCCTGTTTGTATAGGACTATGTGTCGAGCGACGAAGTACACAGTGACTGACACTGGTTCTTGCTTGTCACTGCTTGTTTCTGGGCGTACTATCGCATCCCCTCACTACGACCGGCACATTTTGATGATCTTTTCTTTCCGCTCGCTGGGAGGTACAATCTTTGTTTCATTATATCATATCTAATTTAATGTAGTACTCAGTATTGTCCTAACTATCTAATTGTGTACATATGTTTGAGTTGCTTAGGTGGGGCGGTCTCCGGTCATCTCGTGGAGATAACACTGCACGGTTGGTGCAGTATCGACGGATACTGGATTTCATCTCTATGGATGGGGTAAGTGTCACATTGTTTAAATGTTTGTTCATATGTTTGTATTTGTGCCATATTCTTCGTCGTCATTAATCTAATGTTGAGTGAAACATTTGTGCAGTTCCGATGGACACCATATTCTGACATGGACGTGATGCAGATTGTTCCGGATCATGTCCAGCAGCACTCTGTGCTGTTCGTTCAGTTATTCTCTTGCTTTCGTTCGAGATAGTAGAGTATCATCAGCCTGATCGTGTGTTGAGGCAGTTCCACATGATGCAGCATATCCCATCTCCTCCGGCTGACCTCAGCCGCGTTCATGGCATTGATGGGAGAGGACGTCCCTCGAGATGGTGGCCGAGGGAGCACAGAGATTATTATGATATATGGGGAGATCGATACGATCGTGTGTTCACTGGGATGATGACACATGATTATCGTCCTTCAGCAGAGTATCTTCAGTGGTGGACGTTGAGTATTTTTAGATATCTAGGCGGAGGTCCCCCTGGCCCAGACGAGATCCCTCCAGGGTTGCCTGATGGAGTTGGCCTTGGTGCAGGTCCTCAGATTCCACACCCACCAGCAGCCCCTGATAGGAGACGTGCACGCACGAGAGCACGGACGGGCACACGTCAGAGCAGACGCCAGTACCCTATTGGGACTGCGGATGTGGGTGACTACTTTATTTCGCGCCAAACCCAGACTCAGACGCAGTCGCAGACTCGGCCGCAGTCCCGGACTAGTACCCAGATACCACCGCAGTCCCGGTTGCCCCAGCAGTCGCATGTCGCACCGGATACGCAGACAGAGATGCACTTTGAGTCTAGGGTAGCTGCTGGAGGATCTATGTTTTTTGCTGGATTATCGTCAGATTGGAGGAGTGGTCCTGGGCAGAGCTCGCGCGATGCACCTGGATCGAGCTCGCGCGATGCACCTGGATCGAGCTCGCAGGCTGCAGCAGGGGGAGACAGTGATTGTTATAGGCCGACGATGGAGTCAGTGGACGATATTGGTATATCCATCACTGATGATGATCTTGATATGTTTGATGCATATCTTCGTCGACAGCTCCATAGCGGTGGCGATGTTAGTACCCCAGCACGAGGTGCTCAGTTGGACCTGAACCAGGCATCGTTTGATATTATGTCTGGTACACCTGCATCTGCGTTACATGGACCGCCACCACATCTAGAGCCACATCCAGAGCCACAGCCACAGCTACAGCCACAGCCACAGCCACAGGCAGAGCCACAGCCACAGCCACAGGCAGAGCCACAGCCACAGCCACAGCCACAGCCACCTGATCAGGGTCGACCTAGGCGCCAGATCAGGCGGCGTACTTGTCTCACGGGCTCACATATTGTACCACATCCGACGAGGGATAGAGGGGATTGATTTTTATTTTGTTTTATATGTATTTGTATTTATTTGGGTTACAGACTTATTGTATTTGTATTTGATTTTTATTTTAGTACCTTTCATTAGAGACCATTAGAGACTTTACATATTTGTATTTGTATTTGTATTAATTTTATTATATGTTTACTTTTTGTATTTTTATTTTTATTTTAATGCACACAAAATGTTACCAAATCGTTGGAATCCTACGAATTTTATGCACACAAAACGTTTACAAATCGCAACAATGCTACGATTTCAGTACACAGGAAAAGTTAAGAAATCGCAGCAATCCTACGATAATAATGCATACAAAACGTTAAGAAATCGCAACAATCCTACGATTTCAATTAAGTACTACTTTTATAAATAACACAACTCAGATGTTAGGATTGCACACTTCACTATTAATCATGAATTTTTCTCCCCCCATAGAACCTATTCCTTACAATGTAACGGTGGTATGGATAAGATCGGAAACTGAAGAAAAAACTGTAAGTATTTTTTCATGTATTAATTAAATACAAATTCAGTTAAACATTTGAAAATTTGTGTTAATTTGTAGGAACTTACACCGTCATTTGCACAAAAATATCGAAGACGATTACCTAGTCAAATCAAATTGAAAACTCCGTCCGGAAAAGAATGGCAAATAAAATGTGCAAAAAGAGGTGACAAGGTATGGTTCACAGACGGTTGGAAGGATTTTGTACAACATTTTTCAATGTGTTATGGTTACACGGTATGGCTCCACTATGATGAAGAAAATACATTTGACGTTGAGATATTTGACGAAAATGAGGTTGAAGTCTCGTACGACTCTGAAGGAGATGAAGGAGACAATAGTTTAGCTGACGACTAACTTAGTTGTATGTTTCGTCCTAAAATATGGTTTATTCCGTTTTTTTAATTTCGGTTCTATCGCTAGTTTTTTAAATTGTACGTTATATTCGAATTAATGTATTTAATTTCTATGGTTTAATATCTACGTTAAACTTCGATTAAATGTAGAGCAAAAGGAATAATAGACAACAAGTAAAAAGTAAAACTGCAAACAAACATCAATAAGAAGTATCAACAACCACAGTGGACAAATATCACAAGTCATCTAAGAAGGACCAGCAGAAGATGATGCCCGCAGAGTTGGGCATGTCTTGCGAGTATGACCAGGATTTCTGCATATCCCACAACGTTTTGGATGATTTTCCTCTGTCTCGTCCATGCCGTTTCGAATCCTGGTGGATACAGGACGTCCCTCTGTTGCCCTACGAAGAGCTGGATCTGGCCGGATGTATGCACCATCGTACTGTGGCCAGAAATATTGATCGGGAATGGCAGTAAACTCGTGTCGATACACATTGAACACTCAATCCATGCTGTAACATTGGTGGGTATAGGTACCCCACTGCACACGAGCATCAACACATGCAGCTAAAGCGTGACAACAAGGATAATGTAGCGCCTGAAAACCCCCACAATCACATGTTTTGTTATGAAGGTTGACCCTATAAGTGTGACCGGTCTCGATCTCAGACACCATAAAAGAAACATTATCTCTGGTCAGAGCAGTCACTGTCATACGACCGATCTTCTGGCTAGACTCCTGGATCGCCCTCAAAAAGATGTTGTGACCACCTATGACCACCCGCAATCTGTCCTTGTGCTTCTCTTCCTTTTTTGACAAATAAATGTGCCAAACGATAATATGTCGCTTGGACAATAGCAGTGATAGGCAGATTACGGGTTCCCTTCATTACAACATTAATGCATTCAGAAAGATTTGTAGTCATGTGTCCAAATCTGTGACATTTGAAGAATGTTGATGACATATTCAGTAAAAATAACGAAAACAATGCAACAATATTCCTTATTAATAAATGTTATACCTGCGACCCTCATCAGCATATTGCGCCCACTTAGACGAGGAATACGGTCCACCAAGTACACATAGTTGCACTCTCATCCCTCAATTGTGAGAAGTAATATAAAAAATCTCGCTCAGACTTTGCGTATGCAGCATTGGTCAGTATTCTCTTTGCATCTTTGTTCTTAAATTGCAGCGCAAAGTTAGCCACAATGTGTCGAATGCAATAAGCATGATATGCTCTCGGAGGTTGCCATCCCACTTCCTTCTGCATTCAAGCAGATTTTATAGCACCGTGTCGGTCAGAAATAACCAAAATACCATCCTGTGGGGTGACATGTTGTCGTAATAAAGTCAGAAAAAATGACCATGCTTCCCGTGTTTCTCCTTCAACCAAGGCAAACGCAACAGACAATATGTTTGAATTCCCATCTTGGCAATTGCCATCAACACAACACCCGTGATATTTGCCATAGAGATGGGTCCCATCAATAGATATAAAGGCTTGCACCACTTGAATGCTTCTATGCATGAAGGATAAGTCCAGAATACACGGTGAAACATTACACAACTACGATCAACCAAATTACCCACATAATAAGGTTTAGTCTGCAATGAAATATGGTACCTAAGGAAAAGCAATATGCATTTTTGTAACATTAGCAATTCATCAGAATACCCACAAATATCAAATATGTAACTTAAATCGCAAAACCACGCACAAAATATATTGTACCTGCATGAACTGTTGAACACCCAACAACCACCTAGGAGTTCATTGTATGATTGTTCCCAATCTCCATATATTTTTGCAATTGCTCTCTGTTTCGCAAGCAAGCTCTCTTATATGATATTTGAAATTGAATCTTGACTTCATTGCACCTTGCAAAACTCTTACTGGAACATTAGGGTCATTCTTGACCATAGGAAAAATTAAATCACATACCACTGCGCTGTCCAGCTGAGGTGAACCTGCAAGATTTGTTCAAGACACAAGTATGTTGGTGCAGTGTACTTTCGGACTCCCAATTGCCTCTTTTTTTTTTCCTATAGCTCACACGTATGCTCCAATTGCATCCATCACCAAACTTTACACATCTCCCATGATATTTAATGTGGTCAGATTCCCGGACCTTGTATTGAACACGCCTCTTTATACTATAATTCTTCACGGCATACACTGCTGATTCCTTGTCTGGAAAAATCTGACCAACGAAAAATTCAGTCTCCCCATCTGAAGTCCCAGATTCTACTGAAGGTTGTGTAGAACTATGGGGGGCCTCTGCATCCAAATTCAAATTGGTGTAATGTTCAGGACACCACGCATCATACTTGCGGTCCTAGACTGGTGCACATGTCCACCACGTGCTTGTGATTGCACAGGCTGAGACTGTGGGAGAACATCAGCCTCTGCAGCAACCTCTTCATCACTCAGTTGTTGTAATAAACATCCTCAGCTGCAAATCATCATCATCATCATCTCCCCTAATATCGACTCCTTCATCAGCAACATAATCTATGTGTTGGAACTGAAGATTATTCTGAACTGGAGAAGGTTCAACATTCACTGGTTGTGCAATTTGAATTGCAAGATCAATGTGTCCATCCCCTATAAATATAGACATTCAATAGATAATACATAAAACAAAAAAAAAATTAATCTAATAATATTATTATTATAATTTTATCAACATTTATTAACTCCTATGTACCTCCTATATATACAATATGAAATAAAAAAATAGAATTAAACTAAACTATTGCTACAATTAAAATTAAATTATGCTAATCACCTATATTTATTTTCTACGTAATAAAATAATTTCCTAAAATAGAATTAAACTAAACTATTGCTACAATTAAAATTAAATTATGCTAACCACCTATTAATTTTCTACGTAATAAAATCATTTCCTAACATATTTCTATAAACCATTTCAAATTATAAATTTATGGTACTATATATACATATTAAATAAAAAAACAATTAAACTATTGCTACAATTAAAATTAATTTATGCTAACCACCTATTAATTTTCTACGTAATAAAATCATTTCCTAACATAAAACAATTCAAATTAATAAAACAATTCAAATTAATTTATGGTAACCACCTATCAATTTTCTACATTATAAAATAATTTCATAACATATTTTTATACAAAAAAAAACATATCAAATTAATAAATTATACTTACCTGCTATGTCTGCGATATCATTATCATCTTCTTCATCAGAACCGATATCTCCTCCAGTAACATTTGCAGGAGCCACGGAAGGTGATGCACGTGCAGGATTTGGTACGGATCCGTGTGAGCTGATCGTGTCTTCTAACACGACAAATAGCTCTATAGCTCTAATTTCTGGAAAAGTATTGTGAGAGAAAAACATTCTACGAATATCCCTATCGTCCCGCAATTGCTGACATCCAAACTCCACCCTACCAAGACCAATTGTAACTGGCACTCGATAGAACAATTGAGTGATTTTTTTCACGTTCTCAACTCTTAATTCTTCAACCAATTGACTCTCCAGCTCAGCAAAAGTAACTGATTCATTAAGAATGAAACCAATAGTACTGGGTGATTTGAAAATTACACTACCCCGACTATTAGTTTCAATTGATCCTTGGTGATGTATGAGTGCATAGTGTGAATTTTCAGCCATGGTTGTATGTCAA